>PVJH01023437.1:0-34790 GCA_004026705.1 Nesogale talazaci | reverse complement strand
ATAGCGTCTGGGGTCTTAAAGGCTTGAGTAAACAAGCGGCCATTCAGCTCAGAAGCAATAAAGCCCACACGGAAGAAGCACACCAGCCTGTGTGATCATGAGGTGGTGAAGGGATCCGGTGACAGGCATCAAAGAGCTAAATTTATATTATTATTAATGAGGGGCAGTACAGATTCAGGACCCAAAGCCCATCAATAGGTGATGCGACATCCTTTTGCAGAGGGATTACAAGGAGAAGATGAGCCAGTTAAGATACAGGGTAGGAGCTATGAAATATGCAACCTTCCTCTAGTTCCCATGCTGCCTCCCACCCACTATCATGACCCCAACTCTACCACATAAATCCAGCTAGAACAGGAGATGTACAGTGAAGTTGGAAACATGGGAAACTTAGGATAGATGATCCATCAAGACTAGTGATGGGAGTGGTAATACCAGGAGGGTGGAGGGATGGAGGAATGGAGAGGGAGAGCCAACTTCAGGGATCTACACATAGCCTCCTCTCTGGGGCACGGACAACAGGGAAGTGAGTGTTGGGACACATTGTACAGTGTACAGGATGAAAAAATAATTTGTAAATGACTAAGGGTTCAAGGGGAGGGGGGGGAGGAAGGGTTATATAGGAAGCTGATAATGGGGGCCTGGAGGAAGGGAGAATGTTTTGAGAGTGATGATGGCAATGGGTGTGTAAAAGTGGCCTGCATACAACTGATGTTGTTAGGGATTGTGATGGGAGTTGTATGGGCCCCCAATAAAATGATTCATTAAAAAAAGGGGGGGGTGGTAAAGGGGATTTTTTTGGTTTGTTTTTTTTAAAAGAAGAACTTGTACCAAGGGCTCAAGTGAAAAATGTTTGGAAATGTATGTGGCAACATGTGTGCAAATGTGCTTGATGCAAATGATGTACTGAATGTTGTCGTAGCTGTAAGAGCCCCCAATAATTTTTTTTTAAAAAAAGCGAAGAGTTAAACAAGGGAATTCCCTAAGCCTATGTGTGAAGTCACGTCGTTCTCCCTGAGCTGCACAGGCAGAGAACACAAACGGAGAAGGGCAGCAAAGAAGTGAAGAATCGAGCTAGCGTTAAAGCTTTTCAATTGGCAGGTTTATCTTTTCCTTTTTTGCCAAATAAGTTTATCTCCCCATTGACATGAGAAAGATGATTATAAAGTTGTTTTCACCAGTAGGATAAGGGGAAGGAGGGGGGAGAAAGGGGGAATCAATCACAAGGATCATTATCTAGCCCCCTCTCAGGGAGATGAACAACAGACAAGTGGGTAAAGGAGACAGTAGATGATGTAATATATGGAAATAACAGTTTAATTTATCAAGGGTTCATGAGGGAGGGAGGGAGGGAAAGATGAGGAGCTGTTATCGAGAATTCAAGTAGAAAGAAAATGCTTGGAAGATCATGATGGCAACATATGTATAAATGTACTTGACACAATGGATGAATGTATGGATTGTGATAAGAGATGTTAAGTCCCCAATAAAAGTCCTTAATTTTTTAAAAAGTTTTCACCAAATTTTTATTTATGCCCCTCAATTCCAAAAAGAGACATACACCATTTACTTAAAAGTATGAAACTGAGATATAGAGAAAATAAAATGAAGAGAAGTCATGTTGGGATGACAGTGAACCCCCAAATTCATTTGTAGAACTCCCTCATGGCCCCCGTAAAGTGACCAGACATCGCGCTTTTGGCGGGGCAGTCCCAATTCCAAACCATTTTTCCCCTGCGTCCCGTGGTGTTTTCAAAAAGTCCCGATTTTTGGAAAGAATGCATGACAAGCTAGGGAACGTCAGGAGAACGGGAAGGACATATACCCCTCCACTCCCCCCACCCCACCCCACCCCCCGTCAATGGTGTCCCTCTTTACCAGTGTTAAATTCTGGTCACTTAAGTAAGCCTCCATTGAATTCCCTCGGTCCATGGACCAAGAAGGGATGTAAGCAAGCCTATCATCAGACCGAGTGTAATAGAAAGTGGGTAACTGCCACTGTAGCCAGGTTAAGATGTAACACCTTACCATTTGTCTTCCCTTTCTGACATATTTCAAATTTGTTCCCGTTTTTGTTATTTGGTTTTCTTTTGGATTGAGGTTTCTCTGTGCTTTGTGTTAGTGGGTTGCTTTCTTCCTTTTTTGGGGGAGGGGGAGGTGGGAGGTATCACTGCCCTGGTGGTGGGAGTAGGAGACCCAGCCTTGCTCCTGGAGAGCTGCTGCTGGATTTGAACCTCCAACCCAGTGGGCTGCGGTCCCGCGCACAACCGCAACGCCACCGGGGCTCTGTCCTGGGTTGCTTTCTTTCCATGTGTTTGTTTTTGTATGTTTTCCTGTCTTTGAAATCCAGGATCATTGAATCTATCGAGCCAGTAACTGGATTAATCCAGTAACTATTAGCTGAGATTCTCAGGTCTATGGCAGGGGGAGGCGAGGGCCACGCGGGAGCTCATCATGGGTACGAGAATGAAGCAACTGTTCTAAAATCGTGGTAATGGTCGCACACCTCTTTAATATATTTAACACACACACACACACACACACACTGGGGCGGGGGGAGGCATTGACAAAACCCTGCCCAAAAAAAGAAAGAAAATAAGCCACAGGGTAAAACTAAAGTACCACGCGCATCTCTTTTCAAATAAAAAGGTGGTATGGTGTGCCGTAAACTATTCAATAACTTTCCATGCCAATTGTCCACCCTTGGAAGCTTGATATCAACCACAGTGGAAGATCTTAAATAGGACAGAAATCAGCAATGCTACCCAGGACGGCTTTTAAATTGATTGCACCCCTCCCCCCTCCCAAGCCAGCACATCAATTCTAACAGCACATCAATTCATCCGCCAGCTATAGCGTATAAAAAAACTATTTGCAAACTACCACCAGATAAGGAAAGGAAAGAAAGAAAGTCCGATCGAAGCCTCGCCGCAAAATGAAACGAAGCTTGCTGCCATCGGGCCCACCCCACGAGCGAGCGTCGGAGACGGGCCGCCGCGCAGACAGACGTTCGATGGCTCACGCTTGGGCAGACCATCTTCCGCGGCGGTGCCGGGCGAGTGGAAACCATCAACCTTCCCGTTGGTGGGCCAGATCAAAGCGCTTGCCAAATCTAACGTCCTCGAAGATGCAAAGGTGTCCTGAGAATAATGTTAAGCCGTCCAAACAAACTAGATACAACCGCGTCTATTTGTGAAAGCCATACTGACTCTTACAAGAGACTACGCCTTGGGCCATAAAGAACCATCCGTAAATTTTAAAAATTATATTGTCATAATGTGCCGTCACGTCTAATCCAACTCTGGGCCACCTGATAGGGCAGGGTGGGACTGTCCTTGTGCGATTCCAAGACGGTAAGTGCTTCCAGAGGTTGAAGCCTCCCCTTCACCCCCAGGAGAGGCTGGTGGTTTGGAACTGCGGGCCTTGCTGTCCTGAGCAGTTCAACAGGCAACTTCTCCACCACCAGGGCTTCAAGCCCCACTCAAATGGAGCAGCTTGAAACCAACTACAGTTTTAGGAAATCATATGTGTCTGTAGGCACCAAGGTAATACATCAGGATATATATGGGGGTACCAATTAAACTGCTAAGTGTCAAGTCAGCAGTTTAAACTCACCTAAGGCACCAGGACAGAAAGACAAGGCTCTCTGGTCCGGTCAGGATTTATAGTCTCAGAAACCCAAAGAGAGAATTCTGCTCTATCCTACAGCGTTTCTGAGTGGGCTATAGGATTTGAGATTTATTTATTCACTTTGGTGTAGACTCTAGACACCATTGACACGGCTTATAAACCGAGGCAATCATTTATAGCAGCCACCCCAAACAGCCTCGTGCATTCTTCTTGTGTGGATATTGATTATGCTTTCCAGCCGCTCGTCAGAATGGAGCAGACTTCAAACTTTGCCCTCGCCCTCCGAGTCTTCCCTTCCCCTAGCAGGGCCCAGAACACTCACTTCCCTGAACCGTCTTTGCAACGCGGCCACAAAGAGGGGCCCTGCGTCCACGTCCCACCCACCAGATCCCTCCACCTGAGACTTCAGTTGCAAATCCAGCAGGAAGAGGAAATAGGAATAGAGCGTGACAGAAGAAGCAACTGTCTTTGGGAAGCCGCGGTTAAAAAGCAAGTCAAAGTGAAGCGGCTGGTAGAGAAGTGGCCGCCTTCGGTCGTGGTTTCCCTACAGCCCAGTTCCTAAAAGCAGCGCCAACAGCACCGCCTAGGAGAGGGGGGGGATGCCCGTTTTGTGGGCGACAGGGGCCTTTTCCTCCACACAGATGGGCCTCCTGTGAGTCGTGCCAGCACTTCCTCTCTGAGTGCCTCCCTTCTGAAAGAAATGTGTTCCTCAGACTTATCAAAATGTTATCAAGTTCCACACAGAGAGAATAAGAAGCGTCATTCAAAAAAAAGTCCTTGGGGGGGGGGGGGTTGGCAGTCAATTATAAAGAGTTCTCATAAAACAGAAAAGCATTCTCGTGACACAGTGGTTCCATGCCTAGTTGCTAACCAACAAGTTGGCACTCTGAATCCCCAGCTGCTCAGTGGAAGAAAAAAGGCAGGTCTGCTTCCGCCAAGATTTCAGTCTACCGCCATGAAAGCACCCTGGGGATCGACGCTGCCCCGGAGTGACATGAGTTGAAGTCACTCAACTGCGATGGATTCCATGTTGACTCTATGCAGCAGACCCGGAAAGGGTGCGCTGATAAAGCCAGAAGAGTTAATGTATGACAGAGCAATAAAAGAATAACCTTTGTGTTATCGCCTCCAACAGAACAAAAGCTAGAGCCAGCAAACCTTATCGGTGTTCTGCAAAGAAATGAAGATGCAGAACACCAGTAGGAATCGTCAAGTTGCAATCCCTAAACCACCCAGACGTTGGGGAGGCAGGAGAATGAGAAAATCTGCTCCAACGTGCTATGAAGTGAACAGGCAAGCACAACTTTTCCTTATTTCTAATGTTTGGAATATTTTCCTACACGCTTCCGCCTTTTGGTCACTGTCCACGTGAAGGCACAGGATTGGACTCTGCACTGAGCTGTTTCAGAAATATTCTAGTCCGGTATCGTGACTTTGATGGTCTTTGCTCTAGGGTCTGTTTCAGCGTGAAGACATGAAGGTCTCTGTGTGGTGTAATAAA
The DNA here is from genome assembly GCA_004026705.1 of Nesogale talazaci. Lineage (NCBI taxonomy): Eukaryota > Metazoa > Chordata > Mammalia > Afrosoricida > Tenrecidae > Nesogale > Nesogale talazaci. The sequence goes on along the minus strand of PVJH01023437.1, from coordinate 29,659 downwards.
CAAAACAAACATCTATACTTCTAAGACTTCAGAGTTGCCATCTGTCTGAAAGAAGCCCATAGGTCATCTTTAATCACCTCTATCATAACCAGAATTATCTTTATTGCCACTATAAATTCCCTTCTCTGTAAAACCTTCCTCCAACGTATGTCCTTCGAATTTTGCTCACAGCACCTGTGGATGAAATTCCTTTTTTTTTTTCCTCTGAGACGCTTACTGTTCACTGGTTACCCTGGTTTGTCAGAAGTCACATCCTTTCCCACTTGTCAGGTTGAGCTGCAATAAATTATGGACTAGTGTCGTGTTTGGAAAAGTGGAGGAGCCATGGAAAAGAGGAGGTTCCTGGAGGAGATGGATGGACACAGAGGCTGTATCCATGGGCTCAGGCCTAGGAACAATTGTGAGAATGGGGCAGCCAGGGCGGTGTTTCCTTCGTGATACACAGAGTCAACGTAATGGCACCTACCAACAGTGTCCGAGGAGCAATTTTCAGGCCTCCTTCCCACACATGCATTCTGACCCTTGCTCTTGAAGAGTGATTTGTCCTATCGAACTAAATGAGATTCCCCCTCTACATGTGGCATCTCCAGCATAGTTATGGTTTCAAATTTGTAGATCAGGCTATTGAACAATTGCAAACTAATTCACTGCCATCAAGAATAAAATAGCCCATGAAAGGCACAGTGCATAGCATTTACAGATAAGAGCAAGCATTGTGTACAGTCTAGAGAGAATCGCCAGTAGAAAAATCTATAAAATTTTATTTTGATGCATGGTAGTTGTAAAAAGAAAAAGAGCAAAACATGACTCATTGCCCTTTAAGAAAGAATAGCTGAGATTTTCTAAATTTAAAATTTTATAAAGGCATTTGTCAAAATTCCCATGACTAATGTCACCATCATCTGGGCTGCTAACCGAAAGGAGGTCACCACAATAGGAGAAACTATATAAAGGGTCATGGCATTACGAAGGTTAAGAACCTCTGCTCTAAGTCAACCTGGACTAACACGGGGTGAAACGGGTAAATTCTCTTACTTTTATTCTCTACACTACCACTGGAGTCCTGAGACTGTCCCTTTCTGTTGCTTCTCTCAGAAGACACACACAACCTTTTGATGAATAACTTATAGCAGAGACCTATAGACAAGCACCAGAGAAAACCAGTAAGCATTTTATGCTGACGACAAGACCCAAAAACTAGGTTTAATTTATTAGCCAACAAAATCAGAAAAAAAAAAAGGGAGTCTTTATACTCACAGGCACAGTTCTACCCTCTCATCTACAGTCACTATGAGTCAGAATCAGTGAGGTATTTTTTATTTGATTTTCTTTTTCAGCATTGCAGCTTTGTGTTAGGGCACTGCCATATTCTTAGATCATTTTTTAAACAAATAAACATTTTTTTAGGCATCACTGCCCTCTGGTGGCAGTGGGAGGCCCAGCCTTGCTGCTACTGGATTTGAACCACCAAGCCAGTCGGCCGCAGTCCCGCTCTCAACCACTACGCTACCGGGGCTTAGCCCCAAATAAACATTTTTAAACAAAACTATTTGATAAGGATGCATCAATCATTACTGTAAACCTAAGAATATGGTATAGACAATATGAGCTCTGACAACCTTCCAGGGTCTTTTGGGGAGGGCAGCACTGCCTTCTGGAGGTCGTGGGAGCTACCCAGTGCTGCTCCTGTGAGCCGCCGCTGGATTTGAACCGCCAAGCCTGAGGGCCGCAGTCCCACGCTCAACCACTTATGCCACCGGGGCTCAGCCTCTGTTTTGTATTTATATATAACAGCTACTGAGCCACTGGACTTGCATTCTAAGGACCAGAGTCTCAGGGAAGGTTTAAGCTGATCGGCCCAAACCCAGTTCACAAGGAAAATGTTCTACATCCTGGTTCGGTAAGTAGCAGGGGGAGATGATGCCAAGGAGAGGAGGGGGGGGGAATATTTGGAAACTGATTGTGGTAGCAATTGGATGGTTCTGCTTGAGGTGACTGAACTTTGTAATGATACAACGTATGTCTTAACTCTCATTTAATAAAAAGAGAAAAACAAAGACTCGAGGAAGCAAATTCATCCAAAGAATCGATGGCCCATATGAACCACAGCCTCCTCTATCCTGAAACTAGATGAGGCAGGTCATGCCTGGCCACCGCTGCTGACCACTCTGTCACACGAGAAAACTCCGCCTAGAATAAGTGAAAGGTGAGGAATAAAGTCCAAGGAAAGAAAGAAAAAACCAGACGTCTTGATCTGAAGAAGAATAGGGCAACTCCCAAGACAATTTCCCTGAGACAGCCTTCTAGCTTCAGGTTGGAGACCACCTTTCAGTCAAATAATACGTGAGGCTGTAAAACAAACAACCAACCCATGACGAAGGTGCTTCTTAGAACAAACAACTACCCAAGACCGAAAGACAACATCTGTCCCAACCCAGAGATGAGAAAGCAGGGAAGGAAAGAGAAGCGGGAGGAGGGGAAACGGGGAGTCCAGAAAGGAAGTGGGGAGAGGGGTAACATGGCAGGGATTGTAACCAATGTCACAGAACAACTTGGGTGTCAGCTGCTGAACTGGAAAACGAATTTGCTATGCAAACTTTCACCTGAAATGCCAGCTCGCTGCCCTTAGTGCCGTAATCCACTAGGGACCCTTCAGAGCAGAGTAGAACTCGTCCTCTGGGCTTCTAAGACTGTAGCTCTCTATGGAAGTAGAAAAGTAAGCGGCTGGTGATTTCAAACTGCCAACCTGTTGGTTAGCAGCCCAAGACTTAACCACTAGCCACCAGGATCCCAGCCCAATAAATGCTCCAAGAAGGAGAAGGAAAAAAAAAAAGATACGGGAATGAACATAATGGACCACGACTAGAAAAAAAAGACTAGAACAAAAAAAAAAGTTTTTTTAAAGATAAAGAAAAGCCATAAATATCTCACGACATTGGTTTTACATATGGAGAAACTGATTTTTAAATGCCAAGAAATAAAAACGTTACATCATTTTGTTTTCATGCCAAACGCATCGAATTACTTCAGCACCAACCAACCGAACACCAAACGCTTTGCCATCAAGCTGATCTCTACTCTCAGAGGGTAGAACTGTCCCTGGGAGTGTCTGAGACTGTAACTCAGATGGAGGAAGCCTCTTTCTGCCACAGCGAGGCTGCCTGGTGGATTTGAACCAATGGGTAATCACTGCCACACTGGGGCATCTCCCAGCTCCTTCATGATTTTTGGCATCCTTCGGTTTAATCAAGAATGAACCTTTGGTGCAACCTAGTGGCCACCTGGAGAGGTAGGGGGACGGAAGGACAGAAGGATATGAAAAATGACAGTGCAGATATAGAGAATTCAAAACTGAACTTGAGGGGGGCAGTAAGGCTTTTCTTTAACAGTTGCTTGCTTGTTTTTTAACTGTCATGCTGTTTTTTTTTAATTAAGAGGGTTGGGGAGCACCAGGTTATGTCCATTTTCATCTTCCTGGGCTGGTTTCTTAATTTTTTTTTTCTTTTGCTTAATGCTGCTGCTCTGGCTGCTAGCAGCTGCCTCCTCAGGTCCCCTGCCAGTGGGCTCCCCCTTCAGAGAGAGCTTCTTCTTTTTCTTTGGGATGCTCCCGCCCTTTGCTGCCTCCTGAGGCTCACATGCGGGTTCCTCTTTGAACAGAGATTTCAGTTTCTTCCTCTTGGGGAGAGGTGTCCCTTCCGGATCATTGTGGAGCAGCTCCTCCTTTGATCTCCTGTTCTTGATTTTGGAGAGAGGAGAGAGAGTTGGGTCTTCAAATCCATTTTCCTGGGAAGTCTCCTGGGCCCTGTGTTTTTTCTTCTTTGGGGCCTTTCCCCATAATTTAACGGTTTGATTGCACTTCAATAGTCCTATCATATCAAGAAAAGTTGTACGATCACTTCCACAATCCACGTCAGCACCTTTTGTTTCCTCAGACTCCTTGCTCAGTGCCATTTTTTTTTATTGTGGCAACAATACACACAACAAGACACTCTCAAATGCCACAGCTTCGACATGTATAATAATTCGGTGCCACTGATTAGAGTTTTCGTGTATGCAACCATTACCGATCTCCTTCTCCAAACGATTCCACCACCATGAACCTGAGCTCTTGTTTGCTTCTTAGACCATTTTTGCAGAACACGACTCTCTTAGGTAAGACACGTGCACAGATCCCTAAAAGGAGGCAACAGTTGTAGCTTCTGCTGCCTCCATCCACAAAGTGACAATAAACCCCTCACTGCCATCCATTCCATGCTGACCCACAGCTACCCAGTGGGACAGGGTAGAAGAATTCCTGTGTATTTCCAAGACTGTAACTCTTTACTGGAGTAGAGCCTAACAGAGGGTAGCATCATTAAAGGATTTATATCTCAAATAAAACCCAAAAAAAGGTAAGACCCACTGTCCTCATGTCACCTCTGATTGATGACGATGCGATAGGGCAGAGCAGAACTTCCTGTGTGGGGTTTTCTTTACCAGCGTGGAAGGCCCCATCATCTCCCTGCAATTTTGAACGACTAACCTCTCACTTAGAGGCCCACTGCGTAGCCCCCTACACCACCAGGATTCCTGTCAATTACGCCTCAGAAGGAACTTTTTTATATGCGGTTGAAGAACATAACAGAGTCCACGCAAAATCATTAAAAAATAGCAGGCTTGGGCTGAGCCCCGGTGGCATAAGTGGCTGCGTGCTGGACTGTGGCCCGCGAGTTTGGAGTTTCAAATCCAGAGGTGGCTCTCAGGAGCAGCACTGGGTAGCTCCCACAACCACCAGAAGCAGTGATGCCCAAACAAACAAAAACAAACAAAAAAGTATCAGGCTATTGAGTGAGAGTTGGAATTTTTTTTAAATCTCCACTAGTTGAGAAGATTACACAATGGGGAAATAAAACTTGTATATATCCTCTTTTGTAGAGTAGAATGAGTGTTCCAAGATCACATTCAAACTCTAAGTCTTCTCCTTTTGGGTTTATCCATTTTATTTAAGATTTAAAAAAAAAAAAAACACTTGTCACTATAAATCAGAACCAACTGATGACACCTCACGACAAGTCTTGGCATCCAGTAAAGTAGAAAGAAGACCTAATCAAGTTGTCAGTTATTGCAACATATACATAACTTTTTTGTGTGTGTGGCTTCACTGCCCTGGTAGGAGTAGGAAGCCCAGCCTTGCTGCTGGAGAGCTGCTGCTGGATTTGAACCGTCAACCCTGTGGGTTGTAGTCCCATATACATAACTTTTGATGATGTTCTTGTACTTTGTGATTTGGGGAATATTATTAAGAGAAATAGCTGAGCCCCGGTGGCGCAGTGGTCGTGTATGGGACTGCAGCCCACAGGGTTGACAGTTCAAATCCAGTAGCAGCTCTCCAGGAGCAAGGCTGAGCTACCTACTCCCACCAGGGCAAGGATGCAAGGGGAAAAAAAGAAAAACAAATAATTAAGCTAAATTACTACAACAAAACTCTATCTACCCTTCCACCTTTATCTATGTGCATAAAGTTTCCAAAACCTTACATATATAAAAGGAGATATCAAAACAAAATAGATATTAAACTCTATCTCATTCTAGAGATAAGTGTTATTTACCCATCAAGCTAATAGAAGAAACAGCCTCATCTATCATAATAATAGAATTATTGCCAATGTAATTTTACATGTATGGTTAATAATCATTTACCAAAATTGGATGAACGTATAGTGTTCTGATCTTTTGTGCGCTACCCCTAATTGCAGTCATAAATCAAGCAAAAACAATTTTTAAATCTTAGAACTTTACGATCATGGGAAATTTAAACTTGTATTCATGTCGTGGTTGCAGATAAGTGCAATATGGTGATCAAAGAATTAAAAAAACCACAAGCAATCTGGTTAAACAAGCAGCCATCTAACGGGGAAGCCATGAAGCCCACGTGGAAGAAGCATGCCAGCCCGAGTGATCCCACGGTGTCGATTGAAATAGGTATCAGAAGTTCCAAAACAAGCAATGAAATTGCTGAGAAGGAGCATGGACAAAGAGAAGACCCAAAACCCACCTGTAAGATAATTGGGCAGTCCCTCTCAGAAGGGCCACATGGAAGGGATGATAAATCCGGGTGTGATAGAACACTAATGAAATACATAACTAACCCGTAGTTCTTTCATATTTCTTCCCCTCACTATTATGGTCTTTGTGTGACCTTGTTGATCTTGTTAGACCCGTGTATGTTCATTTGTATAATTAAGATTGTTCAGCGCATGAAATCAAGATAGATAACCCTTCAGAAACAGTCACAGGAGTAATGATTCCCTGAGGATACAGGGAGAAAGGGGGTGAGGAGGGGGGAAAGAGGGAGCTGAGAGTAAAGATGACTGTATAAGCCCACTCAATGGGAGCGAAGAACAGAACTGTAGGTGAGTGGATATATTGGATGGGATAATATATGGGAACACAGGGCTAAGCCCCGGTGGCGTAAGTGGTTGAGTACAGAACTGCAGCCCACGGTCTTGGTGGTTCAAATCCAGCGGTGGCTGGGTAGCTCCCATGACTACCAGAGGCAGTGATGCCCACAAAAAAAAAAAAAAAAAGAGGGCTGAGCCCCGGTGGCTTAGTGGTTGTGCGTGAGACTGCGGCCCACTGGGACAGAGGTTCAATTCCAGCTCCACAGAGCAAAGGCTGAGCCTCCTACTCCCACCACCTGAGGGCAGTGATGCCCAAAAAATATATATATATGGGAACACAAGGCACAAACCAGTAATAATAACACTATATAATAAGAATAATAAAAGTTCCTGGGGAGTAACATATGGGAGGTAGGGAGTAAAGGACAGCTGATATCAAAAAGCTCAAGAAGAAAAAAAATGTTTTGGAACTGATTGTGGTAGCAATTGTACAATTATGCTGGATCTAACTGAATAATGGAAAAGAAAAGTATCATAAAATATCTTAAAGTTATATTCCTGAGCCGGATGATGACAGATATAAAATCTTGGGTACACTTTTTTAAGTATATAAAAAATTTATTCGTAACATACTGTATTTCCCACTAATATGCATATTTAAATTTTAAGGTGAAAATTTGGTTATCAACTTTTTTTTTTGTGGCATCGCTGCCCTGGTGGGATCACCAGTGTGATCAAGCCCAGTGTTATCAACTTATAAGTGTATGAGAGAAAGACTTCTTCGAGGAACATATAGATAGGTTTTTCCCTATTCCTCCTGCTATGAACAGGTAAACGCTAGAAATAATATGTAGTACAAACATAGGAGAATGCTGAAAGAAGAAAACAGACCAGTTAGTGTCTGCAGGGTCCAAAAGAAGCTGTGATGGCAAGGTTCCTGGGCTTCCCTTGTGCCTCATCTGTCCTAGACGCAACGCTGAAGTGGCCAGGAGCCTAAAATGTCAACAGGTACAAAGAAAGTCCCAACAAAAGCCTACCCTTGTTCTCTCTCTAGCCAAAGAGCCAGAGAAGGAACAGTCCAGCCAGAAGAGAAAAGTTTTACACAATAACGGCTCCACTTCAGCAAACCTGCCCAGAAAACGCCAACGAATGTGACTCTACCCCCCAAACCATGCCAACAAAGGTTAAGTGGCAAGCCTAGAGATGGGGTCCAGGAGGGTCTGTAGGGTGCCAAGATACTCATCCCTTCTGAGTGCTACTAGACCTTCTCCCCTTGCCCCCTGTAGTGTCCGTGAAGACTTAGGTTTCCACTCACCCAGCCATAATAAAGCACCCCTCTCCTTCCCCTCCGGGGTGGGATCAAACAATGCCTGATGGGAAGGGAGCACTTTTACCACTACAGAGTAAGCAGGCTACCTTGCCCCTGTTGTGGATTCAGTAAAGGTCACGTGAAGAGTTGTAAGAACACACTCCTACCCCAAACAGCCAGCGAAGTGTTAGTGGACAGCCAGTGGGGAGACAAAGTCCCAGCGGTCCATAAGACACACCCTCTACAAATAGCTATGGAAGTTTCCAGAGAACCCGGATTTCTACCTTTACCTAACAATAATATGGTACATTCCTCCCACCTTGGTAGGAGGGATAGCAAAAGAAACTAAAACAGAAGGTTTAAAATTAAGACTCAAGAGTTTTACAGCATCATACCCCAAATGTCCATGTTCCATCTGAAAACCTTTTATCTCACCAAGAACCAGGATCATCTCAACCTGAACAAAAGACTACAATGTCAGAAATGTTAGAATTACTTGACAAAGTTTTTTTTTGCTCGAGTGAAAACTTTATTTGGAAAAGGACAAAAAAAATACTAAGAGAAGATACATTTTCAATTCTGGACTAAGTCTTAGTTCTTTCCAGTGGAGCCAAATCCCCCCCCCCCCCGTGCCCCTTTCAATGTCGCCCAAAGCTTGAAGGTCTTCTATTTCTGGATTTAAAAAATCTGTTCACAAATGAGCTGTGCAATTCAATCTCCCTTTTTCCTTTGCCCAAATTAAGCACAACACCACCAGCGTCTCCTCTATAATCTTCATCGATGTTTTGCGGCCGTGCCAGAGCGTGGAGCGACTCTTCCGTAACACCCAGAAAACAGGATGATCTGAATGTCCATCTTCCCCAGGGTTTTCTGCCTGGGTGGACCGTACAGTCACAGGCACCATACAAGTCATGGTCCTGGCAGAGCACAAGGTTAAGCATCCAGCTGCTGATAGCCAGGTAGACATTTCAGACCTGGCCCCAGCTCCATCAGCACCGCAGCGGCCTCGGAAGTTACACCTCGGTCTGTGATCTGCAAGGTCAGGGGTTTGAAACCACCAGCCACGTCTGTGGAGAAAGATAGGACTTTCTACTCCCGAGTGTGGCCATCTTGAGAAGCCACAGGGGCAGTTCTACCCTGCCCTACAGGGTCACTGTGACTCATGGCACAGGGTGTTGACTCATGGCAGGGAGCTTGGTTTATTTATTCATTGATTCTATAGGCTCTCTGCCCCTATCGAGATATACGGTCACCAAACCCCTATGGAACAGACCCTCTTCCCTAGAGGGTCTCTGAGGAGGGGGCAATCGCAAAGCACAGTTACAGAGACTGGACAAACAACTCGTGGGATGGCTTTCTTGGATGGGAAGGCTCAGAACCATCATGGCGTGTTCTGCAATAGCCAGTTGACATAACATAGCTGGTAAAGACAAGGCTCTTCTGGCTGGGTTGGTGAATAACGTCTGGGATCTTCGATGTTCCCGCGTAATCATTTCAGATACAACCGTCGATCTCGACTCACCTGGCACAGAAGAAAACAAAAGACTCAAAGAATCGAGTCCACGTGGAAACTGAGAGGCTGAGATGGAGCCGCAGAGAAGAGACAGAGCTCAGTTAGGGATGAAGAGAAAACACTTTATTGGAGGTAGTGAAGGAGTTTGGGGGAGAGAAGAGACAGCAGAGAGAGAGAGAGAGAGAGAGAGAAGCATCTTTCCCATGGCCCGAGAGTTAGGCCAGGGTTGCTGCGCCTGGCAGTGAAGCAGTGGGACATATATAGGGCTTGAGCCAAGGACGTATGAACCAATGAGGGAATGAGGCCTTCTGATGTTGCAGTTGCAGGGTCTAAGTCAGGCTATGGTTTGTGAGAACACAGATCCGCCTCCTGGAACACTGAGGGAAGAGGCTGTACAGACTCAGCCCTGAGAGATAAGTTCTGTAAAGGGGCTGTGTCCTTCGAGGAGATAAGCCCTGTGAAATGCCAGAGGAAGGGTTTACAAAGTTCACCAGGCTGTTCATCTCTTTTCTGGGGAGGCTGACACAAAAGGGGTGCAAGGGGCTGCCTGGTCTAGGGGGTTGCCCGGTCCAGGGAACTGCCCAGTCCAGGGGGCTGCCTGGTTCAACCCTGGCCCATACAGAAACCACAGCATCTTCTAAGCTGAGACCAGAACCAGATGGTACTCAGTTACTACCACCAACCAGTTTGACTAAGGAGACGCTTCAAGGTCCAAAATAGAATGTAAGAAAAATGAAGAGGAAATTTTAAATAAAATTTTTTTTAAAAGGGTTAGCCTGAAAGAACCCACAACGACTAGGTTCTCTCTCTGAAGAACCTAGAGATCTTATGTTTGAAGATCACCTCTCAGTCAAACAACAGCTTGCCTGCTACAGGAAACAATATAGCCCACGAGTAATAAGCTCCCTGAAGCAATCAGCATGTACACAAAAGGAAAAGAAGGCAAAGAAGTTGAACCGATGGAAACTGGACAAACAGAAAATGGAAATAGTGACAGAGCCCACACATGGTAAACACTGTAACCAACATCCCAGCGTAATTTGTATTTCAATTTTGGTATTAAAACAGTCAATGGGCTGAGTCCCGGTGGCGTCGTGGTTGTGCGCGAAACTGCGGCCCTCGGGGACGGAGGTTCAATTCCAGCTCCCAGGAGCAAAGGCTGGGCCTCCTACTCCCACCACCTAAGGGCAGTGATGCCTAAAAGAAATAAAAATAAAAAACAGTCAATGTAGCTTCTCGGCCTTTTGGCTAAGATCAAGTGTAAAAAAATAAATGTAAACTTTTCTAAAGCAGTAAGAAATAATTTTTTTCACTTGTGAAAGGCCATTGTACTCTACCTCACGGCAGACCAAGAGCAGCCATTACAAAGTAGAAATTTAAATTCAAAAGCAATTCAGTGGGGCACTGCTGTTTGGCATGCCCTCCCCAGGCAAGAAGGGAAAATCCTCCATCTGCTCCTGGAAGAGGAGGACATGTGAGGAAATGGATTCTAGGCTGATGTTGCAGAAAATTGCCTGCCAGGTACCTGTATATGGAAAGTCAGAAAATGCCTTAGGATGCTATGTATCACACTGTGTTTAACCTTGGCAAACAACGTGGCATGGAAGGGAGGGAGAGATGAAGGGGAGGTATTTCACTCTATGCCCTTCTCTATGGTTTAGGCCTTTTTCTTTAAATCATTTTACTAGGGGCTCTTACAGCTCCTGTCACCATCCAAACACACATCCATTGTGTCAAGCACATTCGTGCATATGTTACCATCATCATTTCCAAAGCGTTTTCTTTCTACTTGAGCCCTTGGTATCAGCTCATCATTCCTCCCCCCTCCCACCCCCGCCCCCCTCCATGAACAATTGACAGGAGTTGTTGTTTTTTTTTCATGCCTTACACAGACTGCTGTCTCCCTTCACCCATTTTTAGGTTGTCCATTCCCCTGGGAGGGGGTTATATGTCGATCACTGTGATTGGTTCTCCCTTTCTCTTCCCACCTTCCCCCTCCCCTCCTGGTATCATTACTCTCATTATTGGTCCTGAGGCATTTATCTGTCGGTTTAAACCTTTTATAACAAGAATCAATTGTAATATTTACCATGGAGGAGACTGTAGGTGCTGCAAACAGTTGAATATTCAATTATTAACTGAAAGGTTAAAGACTCAAAGTCGCCCAGAGGTGCCTTAGGTGAGGTTGAATTGGCAAGGGAATGAAAGAAAGCAAAAGTAGAAAAGTTTCGGAGGTTTATTTCAGAGCTCCCAGGATGGAAGGGAGCAGAGAAAGGGAGGGGAGTATTCTGAATTCCCAGGTGAGGTTCATGGTCCTGGGGTTGAGGCCTGTGAAGTCACACTGTCCAGGTGAGAGGTGGAGGGTTTTAAAGCCCGGGTCTGGGGGGAGGGAGTAGCTGGGGAATTTTCCACTGTCTGCAGTGGAGCTAAGCAACAGCGTTCAGAGTTATCTGTAAGGGTTAGTCATCTGCACTGAAGGGGAAAGGGAGGAGAGGGAAAGTGCATCTGGTCTCTGGTAGCGTCCTTGGAGTGTTTTCACCAGCTCTCTCTCCTAGACCACCTGCCTGACACCTTAGAAGACAGACTTGAGAATTGACCTTCCAGAAAAAGAGGTCCCAACCTTGAAAAATCTCTCAATAAAGGGCTTTCAAAAAAGATTCAAGCCTGGAAAACACGATGGAGCAGCCATTCTCTACACACATGGGGTTGCTCTGTGGAAGATTCCACTGCGGAAAATTAGCAATAATCTGCCGTAGAATTCTCACAGATTTTTTTTCTTTTTAAGATAGGCTTTTTCCACTAGGTGGTGGTAGAGAACCACAAAATACGATAGTCTGGCTTTTCAGGGCAAAAACATAGTCTGCTTAACCTAAGAATGAAATGCTACGGCCAGCCCATTCTTAACTACAAATATATATTAAACAAAGGAGGATAAGGTATAATTTATATATATATATATATATATAATTCTGATATAAGCCATAATATGCACTCCTGAGCAGTAAGTTTCCATTCTATTCGCCTAAAACCTGAGTTTTGTAAGCTGGCCCAAAATGCTCCTCTACTGAAATGAGATGATGGGAGCCGGAGGTCCGTTATAATTGGAATAACAGGCCTTCCTTGAGCTTTTGAGAAGTCACACCGACTGATATTCACATACTGCTTTTCACTTCATTAAAATAAAATGGGAGCCAACGGAATTGTAACTGCATAAATGCAATCACCTTGAGTTTACCGGGGTCAACTGAGGCAAAATTACTAAGAGCGACCACACGTGGGCTGCACCATCCCGACCTCATCTCCAGCATGCATAACACCAGTCTGCAAAATGACCCTTAGGCCTTTGCCCCCGTTTCGATTTTCTTTCTTTTTTAAAAAATGGGAATCTTTTATTTATTTATTTTAAAGATCATCTTACTGGAGGTTCTTACAGCTCTTCTAACAATCCACACATCAATTTGTACATACGTGGCCCTCATTATTTTAAAAACACTTTCTATTTGAGCCCTTGTTATCAGGTCCTCTTTTTTGTCCCTCCCTCCCTCTTGATTCCTTGATAAATTACCTTTGTATCTTAACACAGGCTGCTGTCTCCCTCCCCTCTCCACCCCTCCCAGCCCCCCCCCCCCCGCCACAGTTTCCGTCGTTGTGGTGGGGGGCGTGGTTATGCGTCATTCATTGTGATCAGTTTCCCCTTTCTCCCCTATGTTCCCACTTACCCCCTTCCTTCCTGGTATCTCTATTCCATTTTTGTTGCTGAGGGTTTATCTGGCCTGGATTCCGTGTGTCCTGAGCTCCTGTCTGTACCTGTGCATGCTCTAGTCTAGTCTGTGGTGAAAGGCAGGACTGGGTCATAATAGTGAGGGGGGAGGAGACCTCGAGGAACCAGAGGAATAATGTGTGTTTCAGCAGTGCTATCCTGTGTCCTGCTTGACTCATCCCTTCCTTGTGGTCTTTCTGTGAAGGGGATGGGTTTGGGGTCTCTCCTCTGACCCCTTCCCCTGCCTCCGCTCTCCCCCCTTTCTCAGCAAAATGTTTTTTTGTTTGTTTGTTTGGGGTGTTCTGATGCCTGTTACCTGATCCCATGAACACCTCATGATCGCACAGGCTGGTGTGCTTCCTCTGGACTTGTTTTTCTGCTAGATGGCTGCTTGTTTACCTTCGAGCCTTTGAGGTCCCAGATAGGATCTTTTTATTGCAGTTTGCCCCACTTATTTATCCATCCCTTTTATTCTATTCTGCCCTCAACTGGGTCTCAGCTCTGACCTGGCGAAGAGAAGATCCTCATATTCTCACTTGTTACCTCCTCACATTACCTGCAGCTAGTCACAAAGGAAGCCTCTAGAACCACCCTCCGGCTGGGGGCCACCATGACTCTTGGGTGATTCTCCTTGGGATCTGAAGTTTGCCAAGACCGGACAGCAGTTTCATCTTGGAATGTGCTCCAGCCGACTCTGACTCACGGCCCTGGCTCCTCCCTCTCTCCCAGCTTCGCCTGTCGCATTGTCTTCGAGTCTAACGTGGACCAAGTCCAGCAGTCACAAAGTCTGCCTCCTTCGCTGTGGGTCCAAGTTCCTGGCACCCTGTTGGGGAAAGGCCTTGGCATTTTAACAGTGACACCTCTTGTGACTTAGTGGGTCAACCGGTTCAAGGTTTCTGCCTGCGGGTCACTTAATATTGATTGCTCAGTGGTCTCATTTCAGTCCTGGTCCCTAGAGGGACTTCTCACTGGCACCCTCATGCTCGTCAAACCCCCATCTTTCTGTCAGCAGCCTAGCAAGTTGACAATTGGCACCTCTCAGGATGCCTGCTTAGTCACTTTCAAATCTTGTGTCCTGTGGTCTTGCTTCAATCCCTGGACCTAGAGCCTTTTGCCTGTTCATTTCTCCCATGCTGGCCCCCGAGTCCTTTACCACATGGGCTTCTTGGCACTTAGTTCCTCCCTCTGTGCCCTTCAGCATGTTTAGCTTCTGTGTTAGTGTGGGTAGATTAGAGAAACAAATTCATAGACAAGCATATGGAGATAAGAGTATTTTTTATATACAAGAGAAATAGGACATTAAGAAAGCATCACAACCCAGTCCAGTTCAAAGTCATACGTCCGATATTAGCCCATATGTCCGATACCAGTCTATAACATCTCCTTCTGACTCACGAAGTCACAGGCAAGTGGGTGCAGTCCTGGCGCTGGCAGAGGTCTCCCCATAGCTCCTCGCTTCCAGGGCTCAGGGTCCATCAACAGCATCCAGTGGTGGTAGAAGCAACTCAGCGCTGGCAGGGGTCTCCATGTGGCTTCTCCAGCTTCAGAGGTCTGGTTCCATCACGGCAAACCCATGTGGCTTCTCTTCCAGCTCCTCCAGCTCCTCGGGCACTGCCATCTTGTCTTGTCCGTAGTTGTCATCTCTGAAATTAACTCCCAACAACTGGGGAGATGGCTTCTCATCTCCATGAGGGAAATATCGTGAGATTTCCTAGAAGTCTCAGGAGAAAGCCATGCCCACACGGAGGCCTCATTGGTTACTCAATGGCTTTCTCCAGATGAACAGGCTAGACTCCACCCCTCCATCTCAATCATGAAATTAACATAAGCACATGACCGCCACAGCTTCCAACTGCCCCTGCATCGTTATATTTTGTGCCATGGTCTTCTTAGCTGACGATGCTTCCTTGCTTTGCATTGGGGGGAGGGGGCGGCATTTTTGCGACCTTTTCAATGTTCTCTTATGACAGTTTGACATAAGATCTATGCTTGTTCTACTTACCCTGAATAAGCCAGGTATTCCTGGATCATTTTTCAGTGAAGGGCTCCTCTTCAATGGGAATTCAAATGTACTACAGTACCCTTCTAGGTTTTACAGTCAAAGGGCCCATTTTTTATTGCTATGAGGGTGGACTTTATTTTAAAATATGCAGCATTCCTGTCTCCCCTGGCTGTCAAAATCTAAGCTGTTTTAGCAGGCCTCTTTACCACCTTCTTAGAGTTCCTCTGTATCTCTCAAGGAGTAATGTGTGCTTCATCAGTGCTATCCTGTTCCCTGGCTACTCATCCTTTCCTTGTGGCCTTTCTGTGAAGGGCATGGGTTTGGGGGTCTCTGCTCTGAACCCCCCCACTTTCACCAGATGATATCTTTCCACATTTGCCCCCTCTGAACCCCCCAGAACAGCATCTGAACTTGGTTCTCTGGCTGCCCCCAGAATCTCACCCTTCACGGTAGCTCAGATTAACTGACAGCAGCTCCACGCCAGACGGGTGCCTTCTCATAAAGAGAAAATGTTGAAAGGCCATTGCTGGAACTTCTTGCCCCTACTTGCCTCTCCCCATTGTCATTTATCCCTATGGCAACATTTTGGTTCCCTGTGCCCAGCTCTGCCAGCCTCCGATGCTTTCATCAGGAATGGTACATTATTGGGAATGCCACCAGCATTTTCGCTTTTCCAGTTTCCTTGAAAATGGCTTTCTTTTGTTTTGATTTCCCATTCTCTTTGTTGTTCTGTATGGTTTGGGAGAACTGTATTCTGAACGAAGATCCCACCCCACGTTCCCAGCCTGCTTCTTTTTAATTTAATACCGGCAGTAGAACACCAGTTCTTAGCCTTGAGCTATTCATGAAAATAAATCTCAGCAAGAAGGATAAGGTCTCACTCCCCTACTGCCCCTCCCACCATGTTGTAGAGAACAATGAATATATTTTAACATAAAATTGTCTTTATAAGTGTTTCTAACCGGGCGATTTTGTCACGCTACTAGAGTTCAGAGCGTCTGGACAAAGCTCAAACAGAAAAACCTCTGCAATCTGAACCTGTTCTTCATTTTGACCGTTCTGTAACAATTTAACACTCTGGTGACAATGTGGGAGTGAGTTTCTCCACAAGGTAAAGCCACGTGTGCATTTCCTCCCGCCAAGCCAGAAGAGAATCACGGACATTTCCCTCTTCTCATAGGCGCACGATCCAAAATGACTCTACTGAAGTCTTTGTTAAACAGAAAGACCCTTGGATGGTTGGCCCAGCAGGGAGAACAGACTTAAAGAGGGCGATGCCTCGCTGAGCCTAAGAATGAGTGCACAAAACAAAAAAAAAGCAACTGAAATGAACCTCACAGGGGCTTCTCTGAGAGGCTGCGGGCCGCTGATCTTGCCAGAAACGGTGGAAAGCCGGCCAAAACTCGCTAGCCCAAGACTTTGCTGCCAAAAAAATTATTCTTTCCGAAAACCAAAACTGAGCAAAAAATGTTTTAAATTAGGGGCTTGGGCTGAGCCCCGGTGTGCGTAGTCATTGTGTGCGGGACTGTGGCCCACAGGGTTGGCGGTTCGAATCCAGCGGCGGCTCTCAGGTGCGGCACTGGGTAGCGCCCACGACACCAGGGGCAGTAACGCCCCCTCCCCAAAAGCTGTCTTTCGTACAAGTTCCCAGGTCACGCTGAAACTGCAGGTCCAGGGACCACCTTTGGAAAATCACTGAGGCATTCTGTTTTTTTCCCGTTGATGGAGTTCCTGTCGGGAGGTGATGCTTTGTGAGAAATAGGGCTGAGAGGGAGCAGGTATCTGATGAGGGACACGATGACAACGCTAATGACAGGTGCTAATACTCGCTTTCTGCCCCGTACTAAGACTGATAGCACACCACCCGGAGACTGCAAAACAGATCTCGAGGGATCCCCAGGGGGTTTTCTCTGTGCTTATCTTTGGTTGCCCTTGGGTGACTTGAAGTTCAGTCTGACTCAACCCCAAGTCAGAGGAGAACTGCCCCACAGAGCGTTTTATGCTGTGATCTTTATGCGAAATCACCACGTCGTTTCTCCTGGACTGCTGCTGGGTGTGGACCGACCTTTCTGTGAGCTGAAATCCACCTTCTAGAATCCTCAGCCTGTCGGAAGGTTGATGATTTCTTCTCTGAGTGTGAGATGTATGTTCCCTGTGTGGAAAACCCATGGGAATCGCTGAGTTAGCATTTTTTTATTATCTATATTCATGAGGCATATTGTCTGAAAATTTTTTCTTATAGTGTTTTTGTCAAGTTTTTAGAGTAAATATTATACAATCCTCTTAAAATAAGCGTTCTTATTATATCCTGGAAGAATTCCTGTAAAACAGGGATTTTTCTCTTAAGTATAGCAATGAGAAGATATCCAACATCAATTTAATTCTGGAGATCCCTCTGAAAATAGAGGACTCGATGTAATTGAAAAACTACGCGTAGATTATTTTCTGGCCTATTCAACCAGCAGCCATCTTCCAGGGGGGGAAAAAAGTCAAACTTCTTTCCCCCTAATATTGCCTGAGGGAAATCCACTCTTTGGCCTGGGAGAGAATTTCCTTAGAGGTGAGTCTAAGACAGAAGCAAGGCTGAGAAGAGGGAGAAGGCCTCTGGCTTGCTTTGGGCACAGGGTCATCAAGGAGTTCAGTTCAAGAACAATCTGAGGAGCCCTGGTAGCATTGCGGGGCTCCTGATCATAAGGTCAGCGGTTCCAGACCACCAGCTTCTCTGCTGGAGAAAAACGAGGCTTTCTACTCTCTTAAGGACTTAGAAGAGTCTTGGAGACCCTAGGCAGCTCTGCTTTGACCTATAAGGTCACTAAGAGTCAGAACTGACTAGATAGCTGTGGCTTGGCCGTTTTTTTGTTTTGTTTTGTTTTTTAATTCCCTTGGAGATCAAGTGTTCCCCCACAGCCTGGTAAAATATGCCTCCATCATCTTTAACCAACCCGAGGAAGAGTGCTTGATCCCCAGTAGGAAAAAACAAAACGACTATTACTCAATTGTGTTTGTTTGTTTGTTTTCAGTGACTTTATTGGGGGAATGTATAACATTCCATATATCCATATCAAACATATTTGTGCAGTTTGCCCAAGGTCACAGAGCCAATTCACTACACAATGTCTGTCCACCAGAGCTCAAAGTCTGTGAACAACTGTCTTCCGAGGTAAGCACATTTCTCTCTTTTTTTCCCAATGATTTTACTGGGGGTTCCAACAGCTCTTATAACATTCCATCCATCATTTGTAGCAAGCATATTTGTACACATGTTGTCATCTTCATTTCCAGATATTTTCTACTTGAGCCCTTGGTATAAGCTCCTCTTTCCCCCTCCTTTTTTTTTTTAATAGACCATTGTATTGGGGGCTCATACAACTCCCATCACGATCCATACATACATCAATTGTATGCAGACCACGTGGTGCCCCCCCAAAAAAAAATTTTTTTAAAGAATGCTCCTTGGAAGTTAGGATGATGAGACTTGATCACGTGCATTTCAAACCCATTGTCAGGAGGGACCTGTCTCTGCAGACCGACATCCAGCGTGGGAGAGGCAGTCCTCAGCAGCGTGGATTGGACAAGGGCTTCCACACGAGAGCGATTGTGTGGGAGGCATGGGGTTGGGCAGGGTTTTGTTCTGTTGCACCCAAGTTCACCATGGGTGGGAACAGGCCTTACAACCACCCTTCTTCAAGTCTGTGGACAGAATTAGACACTACCTAACTCACAAACGTTCTTGGGTTTTGTTTTTGTTTTTTTTAGGGGGGGCATCACTGCCCTCTGGTGGGAGTAGGAGCCCCAGCCTTGCTCCTGGAGAGCAGCTGCTGGATTTGAACCACCAGCCCAGTGGGCCGCAGTGCCACGCACAACCACTACACCACCGGAGCTCAGCCCGCAAACATTTTCTATACAGATATGAGGGTTTTTCTTTTTTTTTTAATCATTTTATTGGGGACTCATACAACTCTTATCACCATCCATATATCCATCCATGGTGTCAAGCACATGTGTACATTCAGTGCCATCATCATGCTCAAAATACTTTCTTCCTACTTGAGCTCTTGGTATCAGCTACTCACTCCCCCCTCCTTCCTCACACACACCCCCTCACGAAACCTTGATAATTTATAAAT
This sequence comes from Nesogale talazaci, assembly GCA_004026705.1. Classification (NCBI taxonomy): domain Eukaryota; kingdom Metazoa; phylum Chordata; class Mammalia; order Afrosoricida; family Tenrecidae; genus Nesogale; species Nesogale talazaci. Next base: position 10,568 of record PVJH01023437.1, on the reverse strand, counting down.
AATTATTTTGTCACATCTAACGCTGTCTGATGTCTCCCTTCACCCACTTTTCTGTCATCCTTTCCCCAGTAGTCGTTTCCCCCTTTCTCCCCCCACCCTTCCCTCCACCCTCCCGGTATGGTCACTCTCACCACTGGTCCTAGAGGGATCACTGGTCCTGGAGTCCCTCGCCTTTTCACTTTTTCAATGTGTAGGAAGTTCTTTAAAATCCTTTGTCAAAGGACAACTCTTTTTTTGCTCTTTCACTTAGGGGGACCTTATTCGTGAAACTCAAAGGAGATGAAGCGTTAAAACAAAACAAAACAAAAATTTTAAGTCCATAGGCTCTGAATAAAAATTTTACTCCTTCCCCCGCCCACCCCAATTTTTTTCTAGAAGTCCTGGTGGTTATGTGTTGGGCTGTGAGCCCAAGTCCAAAGCAACTACCCACTCTGCACGGGAAAGAGGAAGCTTTCCACTATTCCCATAAAAGGATACAGTCCCTAAAACCCACAGGGGCAGAGCTACTCTGTCCGATAAGAGGCTATGAGTCAGAATTGATAGGAAGAGAAGGGTCTTTAAAGTGACGGTGGTGAACTAGAAAAGGGGGAACCAATTTCAGGGATCTACATAGAACCTCCTCTCTGGGGTACGGACAACAGGGAAGTGAGTGAAGGGACACATTGGACAGTGTACTATATGAAAAAGTAATAACAATTTGTAAATGATTAAGAGTTCATGAGGGAGGGGAGACATGGGGAACTGGTACTGGGGGTCTAAGTGGAGGGAGGATGTTTTGAGAGTGATGATGGCAACAAGTGGGCAGATGTGGCCTGCAGACAATTGATGTAGGTGTGGATCGTGAGGGGAGGTGTATGAGTCCCCAATACAATGATTCATTAAAAAAAGGGAGGGGGAAGAGGAGCTTATACCAAGTGGGAAATATCTGGAAGTGAATATGGCAACACGTGGACAAATATGCTTGATACAAATGATGTGTGGGATGTCAGAGCGGTAAGCGCCCCCAATAAAATCATTGGGAAAAAATAAATAAATAAAGTGACAGCGATGGACACGTGAACAGTATTGTACATAGTTATAAATTAAGTTCCTTGGAGATATTCTAATTTTATAAGTATGCACTTGACAGAGACCAATAATGTCGGTATCCAAGAGGGAAACATTATTAGTCCAAAATAAATTAAGCTGAATTTCTAAAGACTCCGACATGATGCCTCAAATTGCACTGGGGAGTATTTTGTTTTACATTCATCTGAAAATAGATTGCCGCTACTGAGAACACAATTTCATCTATGTACTTAGGAGGAATGAAGGACAAAATGAGGGAAGAATTATTGGATCAATATATAGGTATCCAAGGGCTGAGCCCCGGTGGCGCAGTGGTTGTGCCCGGGACTGCGGCCCTCTGGGACGGAGGTTCAATTCCAGCAGTGGGGCTGGGCCTCCTACTCCCACCACCGGAGAGCAGTGATGCGCCCCCTCCCAAAAAAAAATAAATAATAATAATGATAATAGGTAGCCAAATCAAACTCACCAACAATGAGTCAAGTCTAATCCACAGCACCCCTCTAAGAACACGGTAAAACTGCCCCTGCCGCTTGCCCAGACTGTCACTCTTTACGGGAAGAGAAAGCCCATCTTTCTCTTCCCCCACTGAGCAGCTAGTGGTTTCAAACTGCTAACTCTTAGGGTTAGCAGCCCAACATGGAGCCCACCATCCCCAGGGCTCCTAATAATAAATACAGGCTTATAGAAATTCTATTGGGGGGGCTGAGCCTCGGTGGTGTAGTGGTTGAACGTGGGCTGCAGTCCCACTGGGTTGGCAGTTCAAATCCAGCAGCAGCTCTCTAGGAGCAAGGCTGGGCCTCCCACTCCCACCAGAGGACAGTGATGCCCTCCCCCCACCAAAAAAAGGAAATTCTATTCATTGTTGCTGCGTTCATGGTTAACAGAACCCACAGAATATTCCCAACAAGCTAGCTTGAATCTGACAGGAAATTCTGAATGAGCAGATATGCAACAGTATACTTTACATAAAAAAAAAAAAAGTATCTTTAAGATCCAGTAATCTTTCAGAAGAGGCCATGAAAATATTTTTCATATGAGTCTGAGTAAGTTCAAGAAAACACTTGCAAACGAACAAACAAAACCCACTTCTCGTAGTTGTTTATTATACTCCAAGGTGTTACACGGATTTTTCAAAAAAAAATAAGCATGAAGCCTTTGCCTGGAAAACATGCAAAATTCTTGCTCCTGCAGTTCCCCCCTTCCACATCTTCATGTGTACCACCAAGCAGAGCTAAGTTTGGGGTGTCTTTAAGTGGAGGCCCTGTAGCTGGTAGATAATGTTTGGACTGAGATTAAGCAGGTCAGGGCCCCTCTTCTCTGCAAGTCCTGGAAGTCAGCAGCTGCCCCTCTGGAATGAGAAGACCAAAAGACAATGCCTGGAATGCCTCACTCCCTGATAACTGCTCGGCCAGCCTGCAGTCAGGAGCTGATAAACTACATTCTGGGTAATAAATCTTGCTGCTGCAGCATGGACCCCACCACCCCTGCTTTCCTTGAAACACCCTCCACTCCCACCCCACTCCACCGCCCTGGGCCCCAGACAAAGCCCGCAGCTCCTCTGGGCTACCTGCTAGTCCCTGGGACCTCGCCCAGGACCTCCCTTTACTGCAATAAAGCTGTCTCTGACTTCAAAAAAAAGAAAGGAAACATGCAAAATGCAGGTACCCATGAGGCACCCATAAGTGGGACAATTCACCAGGCTCTTTCTTAGAACTCCGAGTGCTTTTTGTAATACGTTTGCGCAACAAACTCCCTGCAGAAGTCGGTATTGAGGTAGGCCAGGGAGTTGAACGGGAGAGAAGACAAACTACCCTTGGGAAGGAACACACTTGTCACACTCACATGCTTTTAATAAGTTTGTCAAATGCAGAGCAACCTTTTGTAGAACATCCAGTCTGGCTTGGTATGTTTGAGTCTGTTGTCCCCCTATCTTGTAGCACAGCATCAAACCATATTCTGTTGTGATTCTTAAGATGTGGGGGGAATTGTATTGCCAGGCCTTTCTTCCTAGTCTTAGTCCGTTCTCTTCACTGAGACCTGTGCACTAACATCCCTGCTAGAATTAGATACCAGTGGCGTAACTTTCAGCATCAAAGCAGGCATTTCAACCACCACAGTGCAGCCAACTGACAGAGTGGTAAGTATTTTTGAATATTGTCATTTTAAGATGCTGCTTAGAACTTTCTCATGTATTTTGGACCTTTAAAAAAAAAATCTTTAGTGTACCTTGCCAATGCTAAGGAGTCATGCATTCTTTACAATAGCCAGGAAAGGAGGCATGAAGGTTTTCCAGTGAAAACTGGCCAGTGTCCCAGCTTGTCCACCCTGATGGATATTTGAATTCAGAATCTAACAACATAGGCCACAACACCCCCCTGTCTTATGTCACATGCCACCCTTGACCCAGGCGTTCTCAAACTTGGGCACTGTTATTATTGCTGTTGTTGGCATTTGAGGCCGAATAAGTCCTTACTAAAGAAGGCTGCCCTGGGCTGAGCCCCGGTGGCGTAGTGGTTGTGCGCGGGACTGAGGCCCACTGGGATGGAGGTTCAATTCCTGCTCCACAGGAGCAAAGACTGGGCCTCCTACTCCCACCACCAGAAGGCAGTGATGTGCGCCCCCCCAAAAAAAAAATAAGGCTTCCCTGTCCTAATCTGCAAAATCTAGAGATAGCCAATGAGACCTCCGTGTGAGCAAGACCTTCTGAGAATTCTGGGAAATCCAGTCCTTTTTTCTTGGAGGCAGGAGACACTAGTTCTCTGAGTTCACTTCCTTTAAGACTTTCCTGACCACATAGCCTGCCTGAGAGACTTTACTGACAAGCCTGGCTCTCTGTGAGACATCCCTGAGAAAAAGCCAAATGGACCTACCCTGATGCCGCCAGAAATCTGGACCTACAGAAGCCCTGAGGAGATTCCTGCCAGCGCTGAGAGGCTTACACCGCCACTGGATCCGAAGACTTTCTACCCACTGGCTTGTGATCATTCTGCATTTGACATCATTGCATGTGTTCCATGGGTCTGAGGGGACTTTATAGACTGGTATCAGACATATGGGCTAATAACAGATTTATGACCTTGAAGTCGACTGGACAGGGAGGGATGTTTTCTTAATGTACAATTATGCTTTGTGTAAATCTCTCCCTCATATACATACGAGTTTGTTTCATGAATTTGTTGACACAAATCCCGTGAATCGGTTTCTCTAGTCTACCCAGACTAACACAGATGATTAAAGGATACTTCGGGGACACACATTTTGAATAGTCCTTTTGTTTATACTCAGAAATACTTCACTCCCAGGAAGCAGCACCATAATTGTGTTCCATGGGGGACGGATAAACAGTGTGCTTTTCCTGTACAAATGGGCGGCAGCATGCTAGGGCCAGGGATACCGTATCCCCATTAGATACAGGTGCACAGAGAAGCTGAATTTCAAAAAAAAAAAAAGGACTGTTTCCCTATGTGTATGCAAAAGAATATCACTGTTCGGAAATATACCTACCTATTTAGCAGTAAGGGCATGATGTCTCCGAGCGCCTCTAGAATGGTAGGGGGAGAAAATTAGAGACACATTTAACAAGGGCAAACATGGTGAAATATTCAAAGTTTGGGGACCTGGACAAAGTATACATAAGAATCTGTTACACAGGAAGAAGCAGGGAGGGGGGGCTGTCCCTCCACAGGCCTGAAGGCCAGGGACTACAGAAGGCCAGGTGAGCCTGAGAGAGCCATAAAGACTCCTGGGCATGCGCCGATTCAAGCCTGAGCCAGGTGGGCGGTGCACCTGGGCGGCCCAGGTGGGCTTAATTCAGCCAATGGGGTCAACCCAAACCTTCGGCCACGCCTCCCAGCCAGAGGCCTCAAACACCTGGCCTCTTTTCATTCTTCGCCCTCCCGCTCCGCCTTACCTTGTCTGTCTGGTCTCAGGCCCCCCACGCATGGGTGCGCAGTCCCACGAGGTCGCCCGTGTTCAGTGACTGGAACACCTGAAACTTCTCCCGCCCTTTAAACAAACCCACCGCGATCACAAACCAGGCTTCTGCGTGAATTCTGTCTCAGGCGAAGCCAAGAACCGAGGTATTTCCCACATGAGCAGTCAAACAAATCCTTGCTATGACTACAGCTTTTCTGTAAGCCTGAAGCTATTTCAAAATAAAATGCTTTAAAATCTCCTCACCATTCCGCTTAAGGAAAAATTATAGATCTAAAGACTGATAAAAAAAATTAAAATACCACATATCCAAGTATGCTTCAAATAGAATGTGGAGGGAAATTTTTACCTTTGTACGCATCAGGAAACTATCCCTGGTTTTAAAAAAAAAAGTTCAAACAAGTGTGCTATCTGACTAAGAAGTTGAATACGGGAAAAGTTTTATCTTTGAATACACTCTCAGGAAAACCAAAAAATTAACCAAAAAGAAAAACCAAATGAACGTTCAACAAAAAGTTCAAGTAAACAGGAACAGAACAAGCCCAAAAGGAGGAGGAAGGAAATAATAGTGATAAAGATAGAGACTGATGAAATACAGAGATATAAGCAATAACAGACTAATAAAAACAACTAGCCCTTTGAAAACATATACGAGGAGACTTCAAAATGTTTTGGGGAAAAGCACTTTCTTTTTCACTTCCGTTTTTTCCCTGTGAACTTTTTGAAAGCCCTGGCATACTCAGTCCTCCATATCTGCGGGTTCTGAATCCACACACTTAATCAACCATGATTCTGTGGGTTTTTCTATCCGCACAAGTCCTAGAGGCAAGCGCAGTTGATTCTGAGGACAAGTGTGCATGCCTCCAGACAATAAAATTAAGGTCAAAATCAACCCAACTCATAGCAAAGATTTTATTAGGGAGGAAATACATGAAAATAACAGCTGTAAACGGCAGTTCTCAACCTGTGGGTCATGTGTGACCTTTTTTGGGGTGGAACGGCCCTTTCACAGGGGTCACCCGATTCATGACTAGCAAAATTGCAATTATGGGGTAGCAATGAAAATAATTGTGTGATTGTGGGGGGTCACCACGAAATGAGGAACTGTATGAAAGGGTGAGAACCACTGATCTATAAGGCGATCAAATAAAGGCTATTGCTATTTGCAAATAGGGTTATTTGCAAAACAAAAAAAATTGCAGATTTTTTGTGACCGTACTAACAACAGTGACTGCAAACACAGTGAACATCAAAAACTGGGGAGGTCGGCCGAGCCCCGGTGACCTAGTGATTGTGCGTGGGACTGCAGACCTGGGTTGGTAGTTCAAATCCAGCAGCTGCTCTCCAGGAGCAAGGCTGGGTTTCCTACTCCCACCAGGGCAGTGATGTCACACACACACACACACACACACACACACACACAAAAGCAAAAAACTGGGAGGTCATAAAAGTTAGCTATTCAAAGAAATGTGTCAACACAATGAAGAAACCACCTACATGTCTGAAAAGGATTTAATATACAATATGGTCTAGCTCAACAAGAAGACAACCCAATTTAAAAAAAAAAAAAGGTCTAGGGCTTGAACATGTCACCAGAGGATCTTCAAAAGACCAGCCAGCACAAGAAAAAACCCTCAGCACCACTAACCACCCGGAAAATGCAAATTCAAACCACAGCAAACCACCACCTTAGTCCCTTTAGAATCACAGTTTCAAAGCCAACAAATCAGGGAACTAGAGGTGTGGGGGAGGATGGGGAGACAGACACCCTGAGCCGTGCTTGGTTAGTGGAGATGCCAAGGGGTACGGCACTGTTGGAAACCATTTGGTAGTTTAAAAGTTTGAACATGGAACTGCCACCCCACCCAGCCATCCTTACCCGAGCTCAATAACCCAAAGAAGTGAAAAACAGGAATGCCACGAGAAACCTGTACAGCAGTGTCCCGTGGCGGCCCTTTTCCCAATCTCCAAAAGATCGAAACAGCCAGAATGGTGATAAGCAGATGAATGCCTCCAGGAGAATGTGGTCCAGACCCTGTTGGGTGCTGTCGTGTCAGCCTGACTCATGGCGAGGCTGACTGAATGGAACACGAACTTCATCACGGTGAGGTTTCAGTTCATTGTTGCAGTCCCTGCGCTGGGCGTCTGCCTCTTGCCGTACCAAGCACAATGTCCTTTCCCAGTCTGCTACCCGGCGCTCACGAGAAATAAGGTTCTGCTACATGCAACAGCGTGGATGAAGCTTGAAAACCAAGGCTAAGGAAAATAACTCCGTCACAGGACAAAGACACTATGATCTCGCAATCTGACATAAAGACTACGATAGTCACCAACATTGTTTCGTGAGTAGGAGAGGGAGAAGCAGGAAGACGGATGCGGGGCAGGGATGGGGATCGTTGAGTTGATGCTAAGAGTGGTGGAATAATTAGGGAAAAGATAGTTATAGAATCGAAGCCCGATGGTCAGCAATTTGAAAGCACCAGCCCACTCCTCAGGAGGCAGATAGGGCTTCCTGCTCCTGTCAAGAATTAACAAGTCTCAGAAAGTCACAGGGGGGATCAGTGATGCCTCTGACCAATTTTATCAACTGACCTTGGACTTGTCACAAGCACGGTCCTGTTGCCACTTCCATAGCTTCCCCTGTGACTGTGATGTATTGATCTGCCACCAATCATGCATTTGTGATGCTTCCGATCTGTTCCAGGCCTTATGTATCTGGCATCGGAACTGTGAATCCTCAGGTACTATTATGACCCCCTTGTTAATTGTCACCCCCATGTAGATGGCTTTGCCCTTTTACTACTTAATAAATGTCCTTAAATTTAAAAATTAAATAAAAAAAAGAAAGTCATGGGTGGGGGGGGGGGCAGTTCCACGTGTGCGATTGGCTGTATGCGGCAGTGTTGACTTGCTGGCAGGGAGTTTGTTTGTTCCTACCTCCCTCAACACATCAGCCGCAAACTCAAGATTCCTCATACCACTCATACTTCTGGGCTGCTGACTGAAAAATTCAAGGGTTCTCACTATGCCCCGAGGCTCAGGAACTCACAGAGCTGAGTCACTGAGCTCAGAACACCGCTGTGTCTGTGGTGAGAGTTTTATGATCAACGCTGCCGCCCCGCACCCACCTGAAGCAGAGAAGCCGAGGGCAAGGTCTGGGAGAGGACTCACCCGGGGTGTCCCGATGACCCCTCCCCGTGTCTCAGAAGTCTGTCACCAACCAGGAGGCCGAGACACAGCCTCAGACTGGAACCACAAGGTGGAGAGTTCGGCCCAACCCTCACACCGGGGGAGAGAAGGATGAGGCCACCTGCTCCCAGAGTCACCACCGCCTTGGAATTCCGAGATAGAGTCCCCCTGAGTCGCCTTCACTCCATGAGTGTGATGTTACGTCCCACATTTCAATGCGTACCCCGGGGAAGGATCTTGCCCTAGCCCCTGTGGCGACGTGATAGGCCACTAACCACCAAGGTAAGCAGTTGGAAACCACCGGCGACTCCGTGGGAGAAAGAAACACTCTACTCCTGTCAAGACTACCCGTCCCAGAAACCCCCAGCGGCAGTTCCACCCTGTCCGATAGGATCCCAGCGAATCAACTGAAGGGCAGTAAGCTTGCGTTTGGGTCCTGTGTCCAGCTCAGTGACTCACTCTTCCGACCGACCGTGTGCCCCGGTAGGGACACAGGAAAGCTGCCCCGTAGCGTGTCCTGACACTGTCCATCTTTACAAAAGCAGACTGTGACCTTGGACAAACTGCCTAACCTCTTCAATCCTCAGCTTCTTCATAGGTGATATGAGGGTAATAAATTATCCCCATGAGGGTCTTGTGAGCAACGGACATGGTACAAACACAAAGCCTTCAGCTCGAAACCTGAGCGGATGATGCGCACTTGAGCGATGTTCCCTTCTCTGTTCCAGTTAGGGGATCGTCTGACCAGAATTGCCCTCTGAACTTGGGCTCTACCTGGATCCTGCCTATCTGAAGGCCTGCCCACAGCTGGTGATGAGGCTCAAATTAAATAGTGCACACAAAGCAACTAGAAAACTCAATCACGGACACGATCTAACACTAATGTTACAGGTTTGCTACGTGCCAGGCAATCTCTTCCTAGGTTATAATAGAACTCAATGACTCCTCGTTAAGACTCATGTGAAATTAATAAGAGCATAGACTGTTAATCCACTTCCTCTCCCTTCCTGTGACTCCATCCCACCACCGTTTAGTTTCCTCTTCTGTGGGATAGACCGGAAGGTGGCCCCAGATTCTGGAGTGTCTGGGTAGGGAGAGGAAAGCAGCCCCTGGCTTCAGTAGGAGAGAAGCATCCCCACCCCTAACTCTGCCCACACTCCGAGACGCCAAGAAAAAAGACAGGGATAAACAGCATTCCCATCCGGGTTTATTTCTGAGAGATGGCTACCAGTAACTCAACGTCCTCTGGGCTCCTCTTCCCCCCCCTCCAAAAAAAAGGGCCCTTTAACCCCCTTTGCCAGGTTGCATTCATCCCAGGAATATAGCGTTGGGCAATGATTTGGACACGGCCGATTGCCAGAAATGAAGCCCCGTGTTTTAAAGGTTGACGTGAATGAGAAAGCAGAGGATTCAAGAAGAGAGTTTTCAGGAAGAACCTCCAATGCACGTGTTGGATTTTCGCCTCTAGGAAATGTGCCGACCTTCAGAAGAAATAAAAAGACAGATCATGAGGCTGAAGCACCATGTGCCCCCCATCGCTTAGCGCTGTGACCCTCCGTGCCAGAGCCCACAGGAGTGTTGAAAATTCTAGGTCACTGAGGAAGCACACAAGGAGCCACTTTTGACCTCCCTCCCCCATCCCCATAAATAATCACTGAGGAGAAGAGGAGGGAACAGGCTTTCTCTTTCCTGCGCCCACTCCCAGTGAGGGAAATGTAAACCACGCCCTGGGCTGGATCCTCATGCAGGGTCGCTCGGACCAGAAATGCCATTAGTTGGATCCAGCAGAGACCCCTTCTAATCCCCACCACCACCACCACCACCACCACCTTCACCCAGAAGACAAGCAAACCAGCAGAGATGTTACCTTCAGGATAATTGGCCCCGGGCAGGTAAGTATAGCCTAAGAGAAGAAGAGAACTTGATTAAAGGAGGATCTCTGAGGGAAAATGTCTCGGACATGATCCCCACCAAGTGGGATCCCCATCGGAGCGTTCCCCCAGGCAGGAAGCCAGCAAGGCCTGGGAGTGGTGGGGGCAGGGGGCGGGGAGGTGGTGGGGGAGGAGGTCAGGGGAAGTCACTCACTCCAGGAGCCAGCTCTCCGCCAGCTCAGCAAACCAAGGATGAAGATGATGAGACCCAGGCCCAGCGTCACCGAGGACACGGACACCTTCACGATCTGCACGGGGGACAGTCCGGAGGCTGCAGAGAGAATAGAAGCTAGAACCCCTCCCAGTTGCTCGCCCCAGAGCAACCTACTGTGACCTTCACCCCTTGGATCCCGTGGTCCTTCATCCCAACCCCCCGGAGTCGTCCTCACAAGGAGCTCCCCCAGTCTGTGCACCCCGACGCCGAGTGGTACCCCCTTCTCTAGAGTC
>PVJH01023436.1:0-34818 GCA_004026705.1 Nesogale talazaci | reverse complement strand
TGACCCTCCCCAGGAATAGATCCAGCATAAGTGTCCACTTCTCTTAGATGCTCTTGAACTCACACTTCTAAATTAACTCTAGGGCTGATTTTATAAGAAAGATTGGAAAACTACAGGTGTTTTACCAAATTGTCTGTCTTTGTTCTCTCTGTTATCATTCATCTTATGGAAAGTTGAAAGTGAGTAAAAAGTGATAATATCATGAAAAACTTTCCAAAAGGAAACATGGTATTAGCTACAAAGATTTGTGTTTGTATTTATATTCATTAATTTGCAAGTTTATCTCCAATTCTATCATAGAATCATATCTATGTTTGCCTTAAAAAAAACACAACTCATACCTTTTCTGTTTATTTGTTTCCATCTGCCTAGTATGGGCTTCATTGTAGCAGTTCCATTCTTTAACTTCTGTACACCCATTTTCTAGTAACTGTAGTCACATCTTAATCTCTGAGCTACTTGATTTAATAGACAACACAAAAGTTTAGTTTTACATCCTTTGTTATCTGTCTTGTACAAATTACAGACTCCCAAACAAACCTCCCGATAATATATTATTGTACCCTAAATCTGAGACAGTCCAAATATAGTTTATCCAAGAAAAGACTAAAACTCTACTTTTCTGTCCTTGGTTCCAAATTTTAGGCCACAATGCACACTTTTCACAGACTAACATGATCTCAGCTATCCTTGTAAACAACTCCTACATTAAACATGTGGACTATTGTCTAATTCCTTGATTGTACTTAACACTCAGGCATTCCAGCTCCATTTTTTTCCCACTTGATACTATATCCCAGTACTGTGAATAATCCTTTGACTTACAAGTACTCTATATTTTTCTTATAGTCCTATTTTTGTTACTGAAAATGGGTAATTCTGGTTTTTATAGGATTAGTATATAGTCTGATCACTAAATGCAAACACATATGCTTAAAATCTTCCTGACAGATGATATAAGTAGGTAGGTAAATTTAACTCCCTTTGGGTAAAATATTGGGAAATGGTAAATACTGGAAAATTTATCACTATTTATTGATATTAAAAATCAAGTTCTTTTTAAAACACCCATTGTAAGTCTGAATTAAGAGAGAAGCAAACAGACAAATGTGGTTTGAAATAGTCAGTTTGAGAAACCTGCCGATTTTTCCATTGTTACATTGCCCTCTCTTTTTCAAATATTTAACTTTTACCTCCTTTGTGAAACTGTGTTCAATTCTTAAGTGATGCCCTGTAGTCTTTCCTTCAACATCATATATGTAGTGAGGTTTGGCATGTTTTTCTTTTGTATACAAATATTGAGAAAACAATATTTAAGATGGGCATTTAATCCTCAACTTGCCCACTTGTGATCTGTACTTTCTGAGGTAAATTATTTACCTCTGAGTTTCAGTGTTCTTTATTGTAAAATGGCATATTAATTCATATATCAAATGGTTATTGGGGCACGAGGTAAAATGAAATAAGAGTCAAGGATGGAAGTTTATCCTCTCCTCCCCTTCATACGAGTACATATTATTTGTTTATCTCTAGGCAAAATAGCCATGGAACACTTATTCCATCTCTTAGTAGCTGTAATTCCAGACAGGGGTGTATATTGTAAGCGATTGTTGCTATCTATTATACGATTTCACAATAGCTGTGTTTATGCTTTGATATGGAAACATCTTTACAATATTTTCTGAAGTCTAAAATATAAAAGGGAAAAAAACAGACAGGAAAGATTGCTAAGTTAGAGAAAGGACCAAAATTATAAAGCAAAATTGTCAGCTAGTTTCTGTTTTATTTTCTTTGAAACAAATATCTCAGAAATGATGAAGTCTAAAGCAGCATATCTATATCTGGTTGAAGTGCTGTACCACCTCCACTAATTCCAACTTGCAAATTTTGTCAGCAAACCAGAGCCTTCTGCAGGATTACTTCTGTCTATAAAAATGTAAATGGCACCAGATCAAAATGGACTGCTGAGAAACTACAAGTCAAATATCGCACAAATCACCAGCTGCCCGGGCTTAGACAGAGCACATTTGAAAGCTCATATGTGGACTGATATTGCCAATTGACACCCTTTGTTGTTTTAAACAAACCTTTTAAAAATGCATTGCTTGAGCAGACCTAGGAAACCTGTCTTTGTGTCCAGAAATGCTTTTCCTATTTCTCAAGTTCATGACGTTTCAGAGGATGGATTTTAAATTTCCCAAGGAATAGCTATACCATATCCTCTTTGCTTCATGGGAGATATTGTAACAGAATATAGCAGTAAAGAGTTCATGGCAAGCAGTAACACATATTTCTCATTTGCACTTCAGGATATACAAAGAATCATGCCTGAACATAAAAAAAAACTTACATTCTGTATTTAAGTATATTTATAAATATACAGGCTGCCAATTCCTTATCAGAGAAACTCTCTTCAGTCCTTTGCAGATTATTGCTATTTTGGTGCAATTATATGACTGCCAAAAATATTACAGCTGTTTCCATTTATGATGGGACTCTTCTAAGCTACCAATACAAATCATCGTAGGTGTATTCCGTATGACGCCAAGTTGATACCACAAGGTAAAATGGTTGACAGTTGCTAAAAAGTTCTTACTATGCTTCATTAGCTAAACTACAAAGTCAGATAAAAACATTCCTATCATCAGGATTCCTTCTAGATCTCATATGTTATCAAATTGCATAGCAGATTGTGAGACAACATGAACAAGGAGTACATAACCTTAATAAATAAGTGACATCAAACAGAATGAAGAAGCATAAGACACTTAAGATCGTGCACTTTTTATTTTACTCTATTTATAGTATCTTAAATAGCACATCATGACTGAGAAATAATGAACAATTCTTAGACTTTTCTTAAATCAAGCTTGCTTTATCACAAATATATTGATTAGTTTTCTTAATGGGATCACAGCGAAGTTGTTACTTCTAAGTAAATGCTTTGTCACAGAGATTGAAAGTAATGGACACTATAAACTGCAAGTAATAAATGCTTGTGATTTCTTTTTCAAAGATCAAGAATACTCCCTCTTTGATTCACACATAGGGCAACCTAATATATATATGTATATATATATGTAATTTTCATGCTCCAACTTCCTTCACTGCTTTTCAATTAACTTTAATGTCTAACAACAACAAAATGAACCAAAAACCCTATCTTAATTAGAAGAAAATTACCAAGAATTTGAAAATAATCTCAAGAATTTGAGAAAATTAAATAGACAATGTACCTGCATTTACCCTCTACCAGTAGACAGTATTGAAGTATGTATCAAAGACAAATTAACTATGAATGTGAATTTTAAAGATAATATTTTAAGGTTCGGTGAGACACAACCTAGGTATATACAGTGCAATGAATTTTTATAGCTCTCCTAGTCACAGACACTTTCTGTTATTCCCATCAAATGAATTTTACCAGATGGGTCTAAGCAAAAACGAGGGGAGATATTCTTAATGTGTTATATGATTCAACTATAAATGATTGCCATCCTGCTGGATCCAAAGTGAATCATTTCAGAAGCAGGGATAGGAGAGCCACAAGTGGGGAGCTTTATTTGGACCTCATTCTGGTTTTCTTTTTCTCTGCTGGACCTCTGCTTCTAGGGAATTGAAATCCAGCCACCACCTGATTTTCACCTGTTCCCACAGACTTGTGCAATTAGAGGATCCTCCAGATAGAAGACTTAATTTTGGATTTTGAATTTACCAGCCCTCACAACTACCAGGTCCATTTTCTTTCTTATTGTGACTTCTGTCTGAACTCTGCGAAAACAAAGGGACTATAATATGGGGAGAATCATATCAGAGATGATAGTGGGCTGTGGGAAGCCGAATGCTGTTCCCATCCCTCAGTGACCACTTTATTGACCTTTTGTATTATAACGGCTTGCGGGCAAGATAACCTTTGAATCCATGGGTTCACCTAATTAGTATGCAGACCTGTTGAGTTCACCTAATTAGCATGCAGACCTGTTTGAACTCACCTAATTAGCCTGCGGACCTGCTTGAGAACAGCTTCCCGCCATTTTTTTTGCCGCCTTTTCTTTGAAGGTATGCATATGATTGACTGATTATCCCTACCCCTTATTTCCATAAGTTGTACCTCCCCTTCCTGTTGCTAGCCTATATCAACCCTGCCTTTTGACTCAATAAACGAGACTTGATCAGAGTCCTGTCTTGTCTCCATTTCTCGCGTCTCTTGCCCTCTCCATTCCCAGTCCCCCTTTCAGGAACCCACGTTGACTGAGGGTTGGATCAGTGGGCTACAACAGTCTCACTCCTGGACAGAAAAGTGGGACATTTGGGAAATATTTAACTACTAACTTCTCGGGATTAGTATTCTTTTTTTTTTTCAAATATAATCTCTGCAACATAATTCTTATTTATTCTTTTTTACCTTAACTACTGGGATATAGGTGTGTGTTTTAGAGGTTATTAGAGGTGATATCACAGAAAGACTAACCAGAGGCCTTCTTGCTACTGAATAACACGCAGGGATTCCGGACTCCTTCCCACACTGTATCAGATGTCCAAAGATCCTGGGTGGTGCTGTAGAGTCATTTCCAGATTGCTTACTGTAATCTTGGTGCTTCAAAATCACCAGTTGTTCCACAGGAGAAAGAAGAAGCTTTGGGTTTACAAACCACAAGGTCAGCAGTTCAAAACCAGTGGGTACCCCACAGGAGAAACATGGGACTTTCTATTCCTTTAAAGATCTACACCCTGAGAAAACGACAGGGGCAGTTTCTCTTCTGTGCTGCAGGGTCACTTGAGTGGGAATGGGCTTGTGGTAGGGGGGTTTGAGAAGAGTTACAATGGAGTTTATACCAGGGACTTGAGCTTTGTTTCTCAGAGTTTCTTAGCGTTCTTCACTTACAAAGCATTTTTCTTGTCAAGGTGGATATAACTATAGTCCTTGCAATTTTGCCAGGTGGCATTCAGTCCTACCAAAATGACCTTCATTAAAACAAAAGGAAACATTCTTTGTTCCTGCACTAGCCTCATATTCATGGCTATACTTTTGCAGCCCCTACGTTAGTTCATATGCTTGAGGACCTTCTCTCTCTTGACATCACCAATATGCCCTCCTTCCAGAAATGGAAATTCCCCATAACATGCAACCTTCCCTTCGAATGAGTCTGATTGTTTTATAACTGAAACTGCATATTTGTGTTCTTGAAGCTGAGAGTGATGATGTTCATCAAAAGTAGGAAGGAGAATAATTTCAATGGAGCCTCAAAACAAAATCCTGACTTTCTTCATATGCTAGCAAACTCCTAAGAGCTGGAGTCCTGATGTGGGCTGGGTATAAAGGAGAATGGCCTATAATATTTGCCAGGATAAAAAAAAAGTGGACAAAAATGCTCCTGGGTATTCTGTTCTCCTCCTCTGCGACAGATCTACTCATGTCTCATGGGTTACATTCAAGAGCTTATTTGTTCCATACTGCTTCTACCGAAAAGCATAACCATGATTTATCTAACAAAAGCATTGCTTGATAGAAGCATTGCAAAGGAGATAGACAGAAGAGGTGTGGTAATTACTCAAGGCCACGACATAGGATCATCTCTTTTACAAATCCCCTCTACCTGGCCAGTTATGCAATGGCCCCTCTGGTGTCATGCAGTGGTTAACGTACAAAACTTAGATTAGTAGTCACATACCCATTTCACCTTCAGTTCAAGGCTGGATACAGCTCAAGTTCAAAAATTCACAGCCATCAAGTTGATTCTATCTAATAACACAGAAGACACAGAAGACCTTCCCCTTTTTCATGATGAAAACTTAAAAATATGCATAAGGACTTCTACACTAAAGGGTCACTTGTTTACCTTCACATTGAAGTAGTGGGCAAGGGGAGATGTCAGGAAGTGTAAGATAAAACAATAAAAATTTATAAATATTGAGGGTTGGTGGGGGAGGAGGGCAGGATCGGAGGGGAAGAGATGAAAAGCTGCTATTGAGGGCTCAAGTAGAAAAGCAGATATTGGAGAATGATGACAGCAGCAGGCATGTGAGCTGGTTAGCACAGCATAAGTATTTATGTATTGTTAAAAATGACATATGAACCACCAATTAAATGATTTTTAAAATATATGTATATGGAAACAGACAGCCTCATCTTTCTCCCACAGAGAGACTGGTAGAATCGATCCACTTATCTTACCGTTAACTGTTCAACGGGTAGCTCGTTACGCACCAAGGTTCCTTTGTTTTCACCTATACCCAGGTACTTATTGCTTTTGCAACATAAAGACTGGAAGCTGATATCCTAAGGTAAACACTAGTTCATGGGCCAAATAATTATAGAAATCTTAGGGATATAGCTGCTATATACTATATGAAGCAGAATAAATTAGACCTTTTAAAGTTAATGTATTAAATATAAATATTCTCAGGTATATGGGAATATATTAGCAATTGACAAAGATGAGGTATAATAAAATAGATTTGTTATATATGAAAAATGTCCAAAGCCTGTGGTATAAAGTGGGATTTATAAAATCATAAAATCATAATGATATTTTTAAATCATGGCTGAATAAGAAATAGTTGAGTTAGAACTTCAGACAGAGAAAGTACTGGATCATTCTACATTGTTATATCCTTTAATGAATGTATACAGATAACCACCCACATGGCAGACATCATGGAATATGAAAAACTTATGTGTGTATTGGCGAGACAGTTAAGGTTTACTGTGCCAACATGTCTGATAAACACATGTGGGGTCAATTGAAGGCCAGTTGAGCCTCGTCTTTCTTGTTCTCAGGGCTCTTGCTTTCTGATGGTCAGACTAGGGTCCGACTCCCTTAGCCAGTTTCCTGTTTCAGCTGGCAAAGCTTACTTCCTGCAAGACATCTCTGAGGAGATGCTACATTGACTGCCCTGATGCAGCGCTTGGTGTGGAGATGTTTACATGCTCACAGATTCGGTTTTCCTCCTGCAGTCGCCACCTTTGCATGTGTTTTTTGGGATGGAAGATACTTTGTGGATTGATGTTGAACATATGGGCTAATGTTGGACTTAAGGACTTGGACAGCACTGGGGTGGGTTGCTTTATGTACACTTACCCATTATATAAAACCCTCTTTTATACATATGAGTTTCTGTGGATTTGTTTTTCTAGTCCAGGGGTATCAAACTGGTAGCCCACCCTTGTGGTAATTTTTTGTAGCTCACTATGCTCTGAAATGAAGTGAAAATAGAAGTGATTACTATGAAGAAAATAGTGATTAGGGGAGATCAATACAATACTGTGGGATTAGGACAGAACTTTTCCACAATTATTATGCTCCAAATATTAAGCAGACTATTTACCAGCATTTGTTATGGAAGTTAAGTTATCTATTCTCCTTGAAATTACCAATTACTTTAGGCCTTTGTGTTGTCTAACTATGAGCTGATACCCCTGCTGTTAGGATGGTGGCTCGCTTCTCCTGGAAGCCTGTGGGCGGGACTCAAGAGCCATTCATCAGCCCCTGGCCTGATAGAAATGCTTATCTACCTCCATAGGTTAAGGTCTGGCTTTTCACTCCCCTCTTCACATAGTCATGTAGACATTCCTAGGACCACTCCTCTTATCACCATATATCCCTTAAGACTGCCCTCTCCTGTGACATATATCCTTGCCTGTAATTAGGGGCCTGGGTTGGCTCCAGAGGGTATATAAGGATGGGACATAGGATAGGGGAGCAAGCCTGCTTCGCTCCTGCCTATCTCTCTCTCCTGCCTCTCAACACTGGACGCTCTCCCTCATCATGTAATCCCTTACTCCACTCTCTCTCCACATGAACCATCTAGTGAGGCGGAGGTGAGCATGTACCATGAAACTAAGCTAATATTCTTCTCTCTCTCTTATGATCTCTATATCGGTGTCATAATAGATAATAATTATCGCTGCACAACTGCCTGTTAAACCCTTGCTGTGAGTATATTAGAGGGCTGGCTACCTTCTGATACAATACCGTACACAAAATTCCCTCATTACATGTTATTTGAGAGCATTGTAGACCACAAAAAAATTTCCTTGGGGGGTGCATGCAGTCTGTGCACTGCCAGTATGACACTCCTGCTCTATTTTACCCAGATGAACACAACTAGTATGTATTTCATTGCTTTTTGTGGTGAATTTGTGCAGTTACCTAAGAGCTATGTTATTTTAGTGGTCAAAGAATTGTCTTCTATGTGGGAAACAGAGATGATAATATAGGCCAACATTCCTTGAATAGAGTTACCACTTGTTTGTCAATGAGGTTTGTGTGCTATTATGATGTCCAAGTTTCAGAGGATCTTCCAGATTAAGACATCCTAGAAGAAACACCGGATAATCTACTTCCAAAAATTAATCTATGAATGCCATCTAGAAGATAATGGATTTTGTATATTGTTCATTATAGGAGGTCATTCCATGAACACTATGAAAATAGCAAATAAAAATGTAAGTGATTGAAGTTTTCTACTGAAAAAGGGATACATGGCTTCTTACAATCTCGTTAAGGTAAAAATCACATAACAGTTATATCATTTTATTATGATAGTTGCCATTGCATCAACCCATAGTTAATTAGCCATGTATTACAAATAATAACTGCCTCCTTGGTCTTTATTGTTAGAAGTTTTACAAATAAACTTCCTAAATTGCTTGTATTGGGTTATAATGCTAATGGTTAGCTTTACAGTGCAGCCCTGCCCTACTACAGAAGATAAAGCTGGTGAACTGCCTCTTCTAAGATTGTAACCAGAAATATCTAGGGGCAGTTATACTCAGGGATACATGGAGATGACAGGTAAATCAATGTGGCGATAACTAAGAAGAGTTTGAACAGAGCAGATTGACAGACCTCTTTTTCCATGATACATTTGGGTGTGTTTGAACCTCTAACCTTAAGTTTCACAGTGGAATACAACCCGTTTGTAAATTCTAAAGGCCTGTATATAAGACTACATCATTATTTAATACTATATAAGCGTGCACTATAGAGAATATATAGCATTGTTAGGTACTATGGCAATGTAAATCTGCATTATTACAGAGAACAAACCTACTATCTCTAAGCTAAAGCTGACTCACATAAAGACCCCCTCTAAGGTTCATGAGACTGTAAATCCTTAAGGAATCAGAGTCTAATTTCATCTCATGGAGTGGTTCATGGGTTCTAACTGCCAATTTTTGGGTTAGAAATGCAATTCATAATCTACATATTGTGTATCTATATCCACAGTGTATATAAATATATATACACACATATATGCAGTATATTTACACAATATATATAACAAATTGCACATATTTGTAATAAAATTTGAATCAGGCCAGAGATAAGTAAGCCTGTTTGGGAGCACAAGTTAAGTTGCTTTTCCTCTCAAATTTCACACACAAATTTTACATTAATAAAAGATAATAATATCACTTCTGATTAATGGAATAAATTCATATATCATACATTAACTTGTGACAGAATCCTAATGCAATATGAGGAGCAGTATGCTAAGCTGTTTCCCAAAATGTGTGGCAAGATCATAAAAATTATGAATAACTTTCCCATTTAATACTGAATAATTCTGTTGGCACAATATTAATTTAACACTGGGGTGAACTTGTAGACCTTCCTAAAAACTTTTTCTTATCTCCAACTGTTCAGTGGACAGACTCCATTACCACAATATGAAAGAGATGCCTTTAAGGTTTAATTAATTTGGTAATCTTGATTTTGTAAACAAAATCACAATGGTGACATTAGACCCTACAGCCCTGAATGTTTCACAATATTTCCCAATTAGCATTCTAAATTGTGTAATATTAACAGATTACAATAGATTGCATGCTTGACCTTTCTAATGTGCTTTATTATTTTCTTCTGCTTTCCCATTGCTATGCCTCGTGAGTTCCTATTTTACAGAGCAGCTTACATTAAGCTGTATTTTCAGTGTAATATAATACTTGGTAGGGGATCTATGTTAATTTAAGAGTTTCTTGGGCAGCCACCCTAGTGAGAAGATTTAGCATTTACACCAACTAAACCAAATTGGGCAGAAATGATACCTTTACAAAGTCTCAACTTTCAGAAGTTTTGTCGAAAGAGTACTATGACTTGAATGCCAGATATATTTTGCTTTATTTTCAAATAGAAAAATAAGTATAACTTTAGTTTCATCTTTACATGAAGATTAAAACTGTATTTCTATATCAAGAGAAATTGTTGTCACATGGAGCGGAGGTGCACACATACTAATTGGTCATGTAATCATGTAAAATACAGCATAGTCTAAATTAAGATAATTCTATATCTTGGATTCATTCAAACTAATTACCTTTTTGAATTATTAGGAAAATAGAAACTCAGACTAAATAGGGTGCCTGTATATAGATAGCTTAAAGTGATATTTTAATGTTAGCTGTATACTCACCAATATAAAATCATTGTGTACTTTCTTGTCTCTTTCTACCCACACTAAAAATTGAAATATTCTATATGTCATGCTTCAGAAACATGTACCATTTGTGCACAGACCAAACGTTTCTCTTTTTCTTTTATCATATTCTGTGACAACACGCTTTGTCTTTACATAGATGCCATTTGTACATAACTCAAAATGTCAGAAATCTAATCTAAATAACCATGTCTTTCACTTCCAGGATGTGAAATAAAGAAATTTATTACCACTGAGATACAATTTTAGGTTAAGAAACTTTGGCAATTTATGGTTCTAGAATGAGAAATAAGACAATGCTTGCAAGGATAAGCCTGTGACCTTTGGGTCAGTACATATTGTGTGTGCTTACAGGTACACTATCTTGGTGTTTTAATGAGCATTGATCAAATTCTCAGAAACTACTTTTTAATTCAAATTCAGACAAGAACTAATATATTATGGATAGCAGAGAAAAATATTTCAAGAACTATAAATGTTACTAAACACAATGGAGATTTGAGTCCAACTGTCAACATAAGTAAGAAAAACAGGAACTACATGAAAAACAGAAAATGATTGAAGTTATTAAGGATTTCAACTTGCTTGGATCCACATTCAATATTCATGAAAGCAGCAATCAAGAGTCCAAAGGACTCACTGCATTGAGTAAGTTAGCGGCCCAGGACTTCTTTAAAGTGCTGCGCACCAGAGATGTTATTTTGAAGACTAAGTCACGTCGTCATCTGCATATGAAAGTCAGAACTTGAGCAAGGTAGACCAGAGAAGGGTCTATGCCTGTGGTCAGCAATATACGACCTGAGAGTGACCTACTGGGGAAATTTTAGTGACCCAGTAAACAATTCTTAATTAGGACGATTGGTAGGTATTCTTGCCAGTGAATTAAAGTGGATGCTTTTGATTCAAGGCGATAGCCAGAAGTAGAGGGTGATCGCTGCCCCGTGGTGCTTTTGATTTGGGGAAACAGCCCTCCGCAGCCGCTGTGGGTGGTGGCCTTTGAGCAGAGCTGAACAAATGAAAAGCAATATGCGCAGTTTGACTTGAAGGAGATAGAACTCCTTGGACTTGTCTGTGGATGAAAGTACTGACATAAATAACGTCATAAAGCTTGCAATAGTTGTTTGTTATGGAGCTATTGATTCTCCAATTATTCATGAAGAGTTGTTAGGTACCATGAAAGGTATTTACATTTTAAAGAAAGTTAAAGAATTCATTAAATTTGAAAATAAAGATGATTTTGATTTTAAGAAAAAACTATTTTAAAAAAAAGAAAAAATATTTTCTGTCACAACTGAGGGGCTACAGCAATGTTAGGAAAACATGCTGGCTTTGCTACCTTATGGCAGAAGGAACTTGGAAGACCACTACTTTCATCCCACTGTATAATTCATGAGGAAAATTTATGTGCAAAAGCTTCCTCGAAACAGTTAAATGAAGTGATGAGGGTAGTGGTTAAAAATTGGTAACACAATTATAGCTCATTCTGCCTTGAACCACAGAAAATTTAAGACATTTTTAGAAGAAATTGAATATGAATATACTGAATAATTAAGGCTTACTGAGGTTCACTGTTTAAACAGAGGAAAAGTTCTAAACCCCTTTGTGGATATTTATGAGTGAGAGTGATGAACGTTTCTCCCAGTTCAAAGATAAAAATTGGCTTGTTAAATTAAAATTTTTAGCAGATGTTACTAATCATTTCAATGATTTAAATTTGCACTCACAGGGCAAAGAACAGATTATTGTCAAACTTTATGAAGAATGGAAAAGGTTTTTGTTGTAAGATAGTTCTTTTCCAGGGTGACTTAATGAAACAAATATTTAAATGTTTTCCTGTCATAAAAACTCATATAGAAATGACAAATGCAGAAGTAGATATGATTAAAATTTACATAGATGCCATTCAAACTGAATTTGAAACCCAATTTCAGAACTTAAAAGCCCATGGTCCTGTGTTCATTTTTATAATAAAGCCTGATGAAATGGAGGACAATATGTTGGCCCTCAAATATTTCAATTTCCTTGAAATTGAAAATTTGGATATGGAGTTAATTGACTTCAAAAACTCTGCAATATGGCAGACAAATTCAAGGCTTTAAGAAGACAACTTGAAGTCACTGATGAAAATTACTTAAGAATAATAGCTACATGTTGGGCATCACTTTCATCCAAGTTTTCTTCAATAAAGAAAGTTGCTTTTGTTTTACTCTCAGTTTTTGGGTCCAGATACTCATGAACAGGTATTTTCCCAAATGAAATTCATCGTGAAACAGGTTAACTAATGAAAATTCAGAATCATGTGTTCTTTTAAAAACTACAAACTATCTCCCAAATATCTCAAACCTTACAGGGATAATGAAACAGCATGAAGGAAACCATTAAAATGATTATTAAATGTTCTTAATTAAATAGGGGTTCATTTTATTTACATGGTGTTTACTTTTCTGCTAACATTTTATGATTTCTTTCAAGATGTAGATATAGATTTGATACTAAATTTGTAATCATGGTCAATAAAGTAGGGGGACAGTAGAAAAGAAGAGACTCAAAAGAGACGGATTGACAGTGCCTGTCCCGATGGACGCAGGCAGGGGATAGCTGTGAGAATAACTCAGCCTTCGGAGATGGTTCATTCTGTTGTGCATCAGTGAGCACTGAGTGTAAATTGACCTGATGACACCTAACGACAACAAGACAAATTGTGAAAACACCTTTCTCTTTCTATAATACTTGATTCAAATATTGAAGGAACATAAGTAGCTCGAAAACTGTTTTGAACTCAAGTTTATAATCCCTTTGGAATGGAAAACCAAATACTCTTAGGATTCAAGGAGTAAAATTTAGTCAATACATTTGGTTCTTTCTGACATAATCCCTTCCGGCCTCTGCCTATAGTTATCATACCAGTTGGCATCAACTAAATGACAGTCAGTGAGTGTGACTGTGTCTGTTACAGTATGGAGCTTGGATGCATTCTGGGGAGATGTCATCCTTTGGGGAGATGTGAATTAAGGCATTGTTCTTTGTTAAGTTCTGTTTGTTTGTGTTGAGGGTAGGCTGTGATGTAGACAAAAAGCTCCATCCGCACTGCAATCCACCACAGAAGCAGGGACCTTGAGACTACTGGAAAGTGAAGCACATGTGAGATCTCTGCCTGAAGTGGCAAGGTCACAGGCAGAGATACCAGAGGCTGTGGCAGAGAGCAAAGGAATCAGGTGAGCATAATGGGCTATAAGGGAGAGCAGCAGGTAGACTTCCTGCCCTGTGGAAGTAAAGGCCCAGGTACCAGATGGCCGAGAGTCTAAAGAGTGACTGAGAAAAAGCTCCTATGTGAACCAATGACTACATCGTTACTGTTTATTTACCTTCACTTATAGCAATGATTGTAAGTTTTGCCTGAGTTGTATGTGGCAATCACAGTGAATTATGGAACTCAGCATCAATGAAGAGTGCCATGGAAGGGAATGTTGGTGTCAGAATAGGTACAGACTCTTAGGAGAGTAGAGTCATGTCTGACATCCTTCTTAAAAAAAAAATTAAGAAGCAGGTTTTTAAATTATGCACTTGAGATGGATTTACAGGTAAATAAATGAGCACTTCACTTCTCAGTTCACAATCTGAATTGAAAAAACAAGGAAGATATAAATGAGGGAAGAGCATATTTTTTAATTTGAATATCTCTGGGTCTTCAGTTGAGTTAATAATAACTATGATCTGTATTATTCTGATCCAGTTCTTTTATTATGAAAGTGAAGATCAGAGCTCAGTTCTCAGATGAGGAGGAGAGCTTTTCCAACTAGTCCTAAAGGTAACAAGAGTTTCTCATACTGAAGTCCCAGTCCCACTCCAGGCATACTGAATAAGGGAAAACAATTGCTTTGTTGAAAATACCTCCAGTGCTTCTAATTTGGCAGTTATGTTGAGAATCACTATGCTTAATCATTATATACAAACCACAATTTATATAGCATATTAAATTACATTAATGGTGCTACTACTACTCCAAAAAATCCAGAGACGTATACATGCCAGCCCTTCTATAAGCTGATACCCACACAGATGTTTTAACTATTGTCTAATGATTGCTGAAACCTTCTCAAATGTTTTCTCGTATCCAATGCCTGCCTTTCTTCCAACATTCTTACTTTACAGGGAAAGTGAAAAGCTGGATCAACCTCGTGGATTTCCTCATTTTCAGGCCATAAGAAAATAAAGGTGACTATGAAAATAATGTTTTTGTGAAAACTATTGACCAATGTGTGAAAACTATGTCTCTAAATAATGCATAATTTTATGATGCATCTCATTGTGCAGAAAGTAGAATCTGGTCAATTGTGTCGGAAATTGAACTATATGTGCTTCAGAAAAATCTTTGTATATGATCCCTGAACATACCTTATAATCTATAAAATTCATGATATGACTTAGTGGACATCATACTTTAAAAAATGTGCTAGATTTAATATCTATAATGATTTTTGCAGGAACAAGACTTTAGAGATATAGTTATAATCTACTTAATTTTCTAACAGTTGCTATTAGAGACATATGCTTTTAATAAGAATATTGCAAAATATAGATTATTTTGCAATACTGATATTTGTATTTTAGTAATTGAGATAGTTAAAATATTATAGATTTGTATTCTGCATACTTTCCATTTGGAGGGATCATAAATAAATTTATCTTAAATAAAATTTGGATTTAATGTAAATATGCAACAGATAATTGATAGTATACTTTTGTACATTTCAGAGTACCAAAACTTAGTTTTAGAGAGGAAATAAATTTGTCTTGCTTTCAGCTCACTTGCAGAAATAATCGATAGTCTATTTAGGGTCATGAAGCAGAAACAACAAAACTTCCATGAATTTTAATGAAGATTCAGCTTGCCTAATAGATACAGGACATCTTCTAAATACTACACATTTCTTAGAAACCACAGCTATTTCTTTTAGTTAACAATTAAAGTAGGCTATACTTCAGATAATATTTAATAGATTAAATAGGCATTTAGTTTGGGGTGTAGGATAAGCACTTTACTCATTTTAAATTTATTTTTTATTTACCAACCTGATCAAACAAAAAGTGTTAGACTTTTTTCTCATTCAAATGTTTTGGATTTGCATCATAGAATACATGTTTCATCAAACATAGTCAAACATATTAAATGACCAAAGATAAAATGCATCATTAAATACCAAACATGAAAATTTTTAAAGCATATTATGGATGACCCAGTTCTCAACAAAATGTGTTTTGTTCAATATAAGAAACTATTAGTTTCATTCTTCCTAATATTCTATATTATCTATAATTCAAGCACATTGAGTTGTCTCTTCATTAGTTGCTAAAGGAAAATACATTTTAACAAAAGTGATGCAACACTACCTTCACTTTCTCTGATATGCCTCTTGTAGCTCTAAAATTAATATACAATGTATTGATTCATAAATTCTAATTCTAAAATACTTCCTATATGGACAAAGGAGACAAGAATCCAGCATAATTTTGATGACTGTTATTTTTAAAAACCTGAGTATGTTCAATGCTTAGAGTAGGATAATGTACTATAATTTTCAAGTCAATACTTTTCTTTTTCATTGCAGCAATAGGAGAGTACCAGCATATCTTAAAGTCTTTAATAACTCAAATATCTTAATCTTCCAAACACTTTAATCATGAAACAGTACTTTTGAATTGTCTACCCCTCCAGTTTACTTCAGGAATTTAATATGACAACAATAATTGTGCTACAATATAGCTGACAAAGCAA
Organism: Nesogale talazaci; assembly: GCA_004026705.1. Lineage (NCBI taxonomy): Eukaryota > Metazoa > Chordata > Mammalia > Afrosoricida > Tenrecidae > Nesogale > Nesogale talazaci. The sequence goes on along the minus strand of PVJH01023436.1, from coordinate 18,599 downwards.
GTTAATCTTCAGAATAAAAATATTACTATATGATTTTTTTTAAAGTTCTACCTGGTATAGATTATTTTATAATAGTGATATATGTCTTTTAGTAATGATATAGTTAAAATTATTTTTATCTCAAGTTGACCATATCAATACTTAAATTGCTTTTAACATTTCTAACATAATTTGTCACCACTCATGGGTTAGTTTCTTATACTCTGGTGTCTTGCGTTATGCTGTGATACTTGAAGAAATGCCACCAGTTTTTCAGATGTCAGCAGTCACTCACTGCAGACAGTTTTTCATAGAGTTTTGAGACAGAGATATCCTAGGAAAGAAAACCTGCCAATCTGCTTCTAAAACGCTAGCCAGTTTGAAGCTTTGAATTGCAGCTGGGCATTTTGAAGAATGAGGATATCAGAGCACATTATTTTGTTCCTCAAACACCATTGTATAAGCATTAGAAAAATAGACATAATGGACAAATAGACATGTTGTTGGAACATAGTTGCTCCCACAGAAAAAAAGGACACTGAAGGTTTAAAATCAGGAGAGGTATATGTTTGTCAAGGTTACATTCTTACATCACACTTAGTTCATCTTTATAATGTGCACTACACTGAGAAACTGGACCACCTGAGGGGAAATGCTACATCAGGATTAGAGGAAGATTGATTAACAGCCAGAACTATGAAGATGAAGCAACTTCACCTGCTGGAAGAGAACTTGTAACAATTACTGATAAAGATCAAAGACTACAGAGTTCAGAATGGATTACACAAAACAAAAAATAAAATGTCACAAGTGGACCAATGAGCCACTTTATCATATCGTGATAGAGAGAAAAGACTGAAGTTATCAAGCGTTTCATTTTACTTGGAGCCATATCACTCAGGAAATCAAACCTCCGGCAAAAAGACTCTTTAAAAGACAACAACAAAGATGCCATTTTGTAGACAAAGTTGCACCTGACCCAAGCCATGGTGCCTTCATTTGCCTCATATGCATGGGAGAGCAAGAGAAAATATAAGGGAGAAGAAAAAGAATTGATAGCATTGAATTGGAAAGCATATTTCTCATACTGTGAATTACCGGAAGAATGAATAAAATTTTCTTGGGAGTCAAGCCTGGCTGCTCCTTCGACGTGAGGATGGCAAGACTTCATGTCATAAGGAAGGCTTTGGTTCAGCTTGACATGTTCACCTGAGTGGGCTAGAGATATAAATCCACAGAAACACATATGTATATGAGAGAGTTTTATATAAAGGGCAAATGTGCATTAAGAAAGCATGCCAACCCAGTACAGTCCAAGCTCATAAGTCCGCCATTGTGGGATATAAAAAGACTGTTCCCCAGCTCGCCTCCCCCCACCTCCTGCCCCAATACATGTCAGTCCTAGGACACTGCTTGCAGCCACTGGTAAATGATTGTCACGGTAGTCTTTCTGAAGGCATCAGCCATCCAGAGCTATCAGACTACTTACTCTCTGGCCCGCTTAGATGGGACTCACACTCTTCTGATAGGAATAGTAATTGTTTCCACCATGACCCAGAGAAGTGGTCAAACCTGCTCAGTGACACCCAAATGTAGACTACCATTCTGAATCTAGGTTCTTCCCATGTTGGTACGTGTTCCCCCAAATCGCTCTCCTTCCTTTTGCATGTATACCCCAAGAATGTCACCCTCTCATTACTGTATTACCTATAGTACAACACCTTTCTGTGATGTATGTCTTTACCTTTAACTAGGGGGCATGCACACCCCTAAAAGATATATAAGCCTTGGTTAGAAATAAATCATTCTCTCTTCTTGCTGTGCATGGACCTGTTTCATGTGATCATGGCCATCCAGTGGGTCAGCATGCTACCATGATATGTGTCAGACTCCTCTATTTTACCTTCTACTCTATTTCTCTTATGCTTCCTGACTTTACTATAATCTTTATATATCATAACCATAAAATTGATCCTATCTCATCCATGATGTAGTTGTGAAGGGCTGGTTTCCCCTACACTTTAGCTCGTATGTTTGACCCTGATTTACAAAGTCCTCTTCAATTTCACAAAACACAAGCAATGATGCTGACTGCAGGAGAAAAGCCCTATCAGTGAACGTGCAAGCTTCTCAACGCTGGCAGGGGTCACCACACGGCTGCTCCAGCACCCAGGGCTGCATCATGGTAGATCCATGTGACTCTACGGGATGTCCCACAGGAAGTGAGCCTTGGAAGCTGAAACAGAAAATTGGTTAAGGCAACTGCATCCCGGTCTGACCATCAGAAAGCAAGACACCTGAGAACTACAAATGTCTCAAGGAACCATTTGTCTCTCTGCCCTTCTATTGACCCCACATGTGTTTATCTGCCAGGTTGGCAGAATACACCTTACCTATCTCACTTGATAATATCAAGGGTCAATTCAGGTTTTTTAAATCTCTCAGACATATGCATTAGCACTACAGCAATGAAAAATTGCAATGATGGTGAAAATTATGCAGAAATAATCAATGTTTAATTTTCTTCCATATGGTGTTTGTATGAATGGAAACAAAGTCATTTGTGATAGGTTCTCTTATATAATTGTTTCTGGTAATTAATACTTTTAAAGTTGAGTTTCTATGTTTAGTACTTTCTACAGGATCAGTTTCCACTTTTAATGTTTATAGTTTATTATTTTCTTTCTGCTCTCTTAAAAGATCCCCCATTTCTGTGTTTTAGAGCTAAATCCTACATTTAATTGCTAGAAATACTTTATAGTGTCATATTTTGTTGTCACATGGTTTCAAGAAGATTCTGACTCTTACTGAACCTATGTATACCAGAGTTCAACATTGCCAGGTTCTTTGCCATCCTGACAATTGTGTGGTTGAGCCCCTTGCTGCAGTCATTGCCGATCTATTTCCTTAAGAGTCTTCCTATATTTTTCTATCTCTCTAGCATGATGTTCTTTTTCAGGAAATGGTATATCATAAGAGTATGTCCAGAATATGTGAGATAAGCATGGGTATCCTAGATCCTAATGATAACACAGGCTGTACTTCTTTGGACATAGATTTGTTATCTTGGCAGTCTACGGTACATTCCATATACTTCACCAACAACATAATGCATTTACATCAATTTCCTGATGCATTCTTTTTTCATTGTTCAGCTTTCACACAGATATAAAAATTCTAAAAATACCATGGCTTGCATCAGATGAAACTTACTACTGAAAGTGACATATGTGCTTGCTAATATTTTAAGGAAATTGTACAAAAATATTTGCTCAACATAACCCTTCACTTTCTTTCTTAACTGATACTTCCATGCAAATTTATCATGAAATCAAATAAAACTAGATACTTGATATATTCAAGTTTCTGTTTATCATGATTTTGTCTGAGTCTACTTTTGAGAATGTTTGTCTTCTTCATATTGGATAGTGATTTATACTGAAGACTGCAGTCCTTGATTTTATCAGTATATGATTTAAGTCACCTTTGTCTTCAGCCAGCAAAATTGTGTCACCTACATATAGCAGGTTGTTAATAAGTCTTTTTCCAATCTTCACCTTGAGTTTTTATGTATATAATACAGCTTCTCAAATTATCTGTTCAGGATACAGATTGAATAAATATGCTGAAATGATTGAACTTTGAGATACCCCTACTTTTTTAATGTACTTTTTATTTTAAATCACACACTTTATTTGTTCAGATCCAAAGACTGTCACTTGGTTTATATACAAGTTCAACAGGTGCACAATGAATTGTTCTGGGATTGCACACTATCACAATATGATCCACAGGTTGTTACTATCCACATAGTCCTATTTCTCTTCATAGTTAATAAAACACATTTCAGCAGTTTTCTGATATTCTCTGATTTGAGGCAAAGGCCATTTGATATCTGCAATGAAGTTTTCAATTCTATCTACTCTTCTTAGGTTTCTGACAGCTCCTAGACAACATACTGCTACACTACATTTTGATTGATCTTCAGAAAAAAATTACTTGCAAGTGCTATTAATTATTTTTCTGGATAACTACTAGATTCTGTTACATCTCATTTTTTTGTGTGGCCGTATTATGAAACCGTTGAAGTCACATGCCAAGTAGACATCTTCCAAATGTCTTTCCAAGAGTGAGTGCTTTCAGTTTTTCAACAGCTTATTGACACATTTAAATTGGCATTGTCATTCTGGACCTTATTTTTTTTAATTTCCTTCAGTATAGCTTTTACTTATTTTCCAATACCATTATTAGTGATCATTGGCTACTTCTTGTAATAGCATAATATCAACCATTCTTTTGCTAGTTATTCTCTGTGCATTTTCTTTTGATGCTTCCCACATTTTTCAATATTTTCCTACTAGAATTAGAATTCTTGATCATTTTAACTCAAGATTTGATTTTTTCCTTTATTTCCCCCAGCTGCTCTTTGAAACGATCTAGTCAGTGTTTCACTTCCTCATTGCTTTCATGTTCTTTATTCATTCTCCTTTTAAGAGCAAGCTCTAATTCTTCTTTCGGCATCCACTTTGATATTTTCTTTCTTTTTCTGGTACTTTTCCTGCCTTATGCCTTTTCCCTATATGGGATTCTTGATATCCCTCCACAGCCCCTTGAGCTGTTTCTGTGGCGTCTTCTGTGCTTTGATCTGCTGTTGATAGGTTGTCTAATTCAGGTGGAATGGACGTAAGAGAGGAGTTCTGAGGCGTAGTGAGCTGGTTTCAAGCTTAGCAATCACTCCAGGAGAGAAAGACCATGCTTTCAGCTCCTGAAAAGAGGTATGTTATGAAGCTCATGGGGCAGCTTTACCCTGTCTTTTAGGTTTTCCATGAGTTGGCATCAATCCCATGGCACTGAGTGAGGATTTAATGTTGTATTTTAGCTTTCCCGAATTTATTTTAATTTTCCTCAACTTCAACCTGAAGTTTACAAAAAGAATGAATGTTCTATATCACAATAAGCCCCTGCCTTGTGTTACGTGCTGATATTCACCTCCTCAGTTCTCTTTCACACAGATGTCGGCAGCTTGAATTCTGTGTGCTCCATTTAGTAAGGGCCACATGTATAATCACAGTTTATATCATTGAAAGAAGGTAATTTCAATTCAGTAATTGATCTTTAATAAGTTACTGTACTTTGGGGATCAAAAGATGCACATTTTCCCTCAAAAGGGGGGATAATGAGGGTGGGACTTATGGTCTGAAAGTGTGGTACCCCAGAACTTTTTAGTGCACTGGTACCGTTGGGTTCAGAATATCTTTTTCTTGCTTTCTTGCTCTAAAAATGGGGTGTGCTTTACAGTCAGATGCATCTTACAGTCCAAAAATTACAGTATTATGCCATCTGCATTATCTTTTCTATCACCAAGGATTCTTTTTCCAAATACTCTTCCCATCTTTTTGTTTCCAACTTTGTCATTGCAATCTTAATAATTATCATTTCATCTTGATTTCATGTCTGATCAATTTCATATTTAAACATATGGTAGAATTCCTTAATTACTTTATCACTGGCTTTAGTGGTTAGTGCATAAATTTGAATTATAGTTGTATTAACCAGATTTCCTTGCAGGCATATAAATATTATCCTACTACTGATAGAATTGTATTTCATGACAGATCCTGAACTGTTCTTTTTGATTAAAAAGGCAATGAAATTCCACTTGAGTTAATCATTCACAGAATAATAAATCATAGGACTTTCTCTTTCAAAATGACCAATACCAGTTCATTTCAGTTCGCTGATCCTTGGGATATTGATTTGTATGCATTTCTTTTCATTTCTGATGACTTCCACTTTTCCAGATATGTATTTTGTACTTAACACTTTGATTAGTAATGTGTGCTGGCAACAGTTTCTTTTCTATTTGAGTCATACACCATCAGCAAAATAAGGTATAGAAATGTTTGCTCAATTTTTGTTCTTCGTTCCATATTTGAGAAGGGTAACTCACACTCAATTGCCTTTTGAGTGCCTTCCAAGCTAAGGGCCTAATTTCTGACACTATGTCTGCTGTGTCTGATTCTTAGTCATAAGGATTTTAGTGTTAGTCCCTCAGAAATGTGCAGTCAAGGCAATCGTATTAGTCTGTTCTTAGTACGGAAGTTCTGCCTAATTATTTTCACCATTGGTGATGCCACATATGTTTGAAATACAGTGAACATAACTTTCCAAATTACAGCGAAGTTCAAGCCACCTAGAATGACAAACTGACCAACAAATGGTGGTTATAGAATAACTAGATTGTACAAATGTTTAACACACTAGATTGCTAATAAAATCACTGGATGTAGATTTGAATATACTTATAAGCTTCTTAGAGGAAAAGTCTAGTAATCTTGATCATTCCCAAGATAAAGTCAAAATAAAATGTGATGTTAAAAAGTAAACTATGAAGCAGAAGAAGAAAGTGAAACCAAAATTATATGATAAACTTAAACATACTTCTCAAAGTGATTGATGGGAAAAGTGAAAAATTATTATCTAAACAAAATATCTAAAATTTCTTATTGATGTTTTTATTCACAAAGTAATATATAGAATTCTAAATTTCATAGCTAGAACAAGTATTACTTTAAATATACATTTAGAACTCATAAAATGTGGATACCAAGTCAAAACAACATTTCAGCATTGTCATAACTAAAGACTGGTCTCATACAGATTGCATTCTCCATACACATAACAAGATTAGAGTTTTTGATAAACTTTCATCTTAATAAACTTTGATAAACTTTCAATCTTTAATTGATGATGTTTATTTTGTATAAAGAAGAACATTTTAATATATCTTTGGATGCACTTGTAATAACATAGAAAATGTAATTCATAATCCTGAATGTACATATGAGACCACATGAGCTAAATGCACCACTATCACCAATTGCTGTTCAGACAATCTGACCTCTAATCACAGTGAAATTGAACTCCAAAGGCTTTGTGCTTTTTCAATATAGTGCATATACTTCATCCCTATGGGTAAGTTCTAAATCATGAGCCTTACTAAAACAGCAGCAACAAAACAAACTAAAATAAAACCAAAAGGACTCACTGGATGATTTAATGCTTTCATTTGTCCTTAGAGTTTGTTACTGTTTTGTTTTCGGGAAAAGAAACTCCAAAAGAAAGTCACCAGAAACCTTGTGCTGTGCGTTGAAGTTCGTGAAGCAAAAGAAGAAAGAACACTTCTCTCTGTGTTCACCAGCAGCTCGGCAAGACGTGGAAGCTAAATGAAAGCACCTAACATGCCTATTTCCAATGCGCTAAATTATCATAATCTTTGAAGCACTTAAATGGTGACACAAAGTAGTAAGTCAGTCACCTGCCATCAAGTCACTCTGGCTCATGTCAACCCTACAGGACAGACTAGACCTGCACTCGAGCTTTTCTGTGACTAAATGTTTACTGGCAGAAACAGTCGACTTTTTCTCCCTCAAGTTGACGGGCGAGTTCTCACTACTGGTTAGGAGCCGGCACTGAGCCCTTTATGTCACCATGGCCCTTCACCACCGAGACAATGGACCTTCTCCTACAAGAGTGTAAATAACTCTGGCACGATCCTGCCTACACGCTCTGCTGCTCATCTGAAAAACAAACACAAAGCACTGCCTTTTAAGAGAAAGAAAAGACTTTTCTTCTCCTTAAAAGATTCATCCTCTCTTATATAAATCTGATTCAATTGATGGCCCTAAGTTTGGTTGGAGCTGGTATTGTTATGCTGCACTTTTGTGAAGTCGAAATGGAGACAAAACAAAAAAGAATATGATATTATTCTGTTCTCTGTTCTCTAGTAAGATGAAACATTAAATATTATATAAAGGGGTACATAGGGGGAAATGGCATATTATTCAAAGTCATTTCTCATTTTCTCCCCTTCCACTAATATTTTAACTTTCGCCTTAATAACAGAAATATTAAAATGCATAAAATTTTACATATACACATTTTCTTGTATATTTACTTTAACTTGGATTTATTAAAAGCAACAATTAAAATGTTACATTGCAAAATATAGATGTGCTTTATATTATATCACCCTCACAATAAATTCCATGAGATATATACTGTTATCTTCATTGTACGAATAGAGAAAGCAAGAACAAACAGCATTATAAAAGTTGTCCAATATAAAGTTGTTCCGGGAGTTGCCATCAGGTTGGTTTCCACACATAAAAGAGGAAAACATTGGCCAGGCTTGGCCATTCTTACAATTGTAATGTTGGAGCCCTTTGCTGCAGCCCTGTGTCAATCCCTCTCCTCAAGGGTCTTCCTCTGATTTTTAAAATTTTTAAAAATCATTTTGTTGGGGCTCATTACATACACAATTGTAATGATAGCCATAAACCCTATCTTTAGATTTAATTTGAAAATGTATTATTCTCATTTTGTGTGCATACCTATAGGCTGTGTTTTTATTTTAAATATATATAAACATGAAAGATTATCAAAAATATATAAAAAATTTCAGCATTATTTCATTGTTTGCATGGACATTTTGAAGCTCTCTCCTTAATGCATATGTGTATATATACTTCAATAACATCAAGGAAAAATGACATTGTCTTTTCATTCAAAGCTCCATGAAATTATTTATCAACATAGATACCTCATAAAATAAATAATCTATTGCTACAAAGTTGACTGAGTCATGCCATCCAACTAGGACAGGACAGAAATGGTCCCCATAGTTTCCGATCCTGTACATCTGTCTGGAATCAAAGCTCCTCTTTTTTTTCCCCTTTCCTGCAGAGCAGTTTATAGTTCTAGTTGGAGATAACTGGTGAGTAGGATGACGCTTCACCTGTGCACCTTAGAATTTTCCAGCATGTATCCATGGCCAAGCCTCTGTTCTGCTGTGACTTTCACAATGCCTTTCACTCTCATTTTTGTGCTACAAGATGAGAAGTAGAAGTTGATTTTATTCGATATGTAGTTATTATGAAAGTTTAATTGTCTGGTGGAAGAAAAAGGACAACTATTTCTAGAAAAATAGATTGAAGACAAAGAGGATAAAAAGAAAATGGCTATCTCAAGAATAATACTCAGTGGGCCATATAATGTTTCCACACACAATAGAGCTAGTGTATATACAAACAGCTCATTTTGAAGACTGCTATGCATGACACTAAACTTTCGCAGCTAGAATGTTTGATTTGTATTACTGTCAAACTTTTCAAATTGTTGAATAATCTCTGCACCCAAATTTGACACAAAACTATTTGATTTCTCAATCTCAAGGGTTCATGTTGATACTAAATAAGTCATACCTATGGGGACAAAGGGTGTTTTAGGTACTTAAAATGTTTTGGAAAGAGAACACTAATAATAAATGAAATTAGATACTCAGTTAACTTTGTGGGATCAGTTTCAGTTAGGGAAAATAAAAACTGTGGCACATTTCACAAAGACATGCACATACACGTGCACACATGATGATTTGTATGTGACAACCTCATCCCAGCTTAAGAAATTTCAATCAGGATATCTCTAAAATTAAATGTAAGTGCATTCAGAAATGAGACAAAGTTATTTTTGAGATAATGTTTTTAACCCATTTGTAAAAGTATACAGTGATGAATTTGCATTTTTAAGGAAATTGAAAGTTAATTGGAATACGCATTAGTGTTTTTGTTGTTATTAAATCAAACTGGGTCAGTTATGACCCATAATGACCCTTTGCTCTGTCTTCTGTGTCATTCTCAAAACTATTCTGATGCTTGAGCTCAATGTTGCAGCCAATGCGACAATCAAGCTTCTTGAATGCCAGCCTCTCTTTCACAGTAAATCTAAATGGTTTCATCTGCATTTCTGCAATTGTTAATAAAGCTTTTCTAATCCTGGTGCAAGATTTTCCTCATATAATCCATATCCTCTGATGCTTTTTTGAGCATAATGATTGGCTAAGTTTGATGAGAGGATACGACCCTGATGGCCACCTTTCCTGTGTTAAACCAAGAAGGATTCCCTTGTTGTAATTGCACATCTGCCTCTTGACCATTGTGTAAGTTCCTCTTGAGCACAATGAACTTTTCTAGAATTCTCATTCTTCTTGAATGATACCCAAAATTTGCTATGATCTACACAGTTAACTGCCTTGAAATAGTCAATAATACACATCTTTCAGAATTCTCTACTTTGAGCCAATCTATCTGACATCAGTAATAATATCCTTTTGTCATTTCTTCTTCAAAATCCATCCTGAACCTGGGAGGCTCCTGTCAGTGTCCTACTGCAATCATTGTTGGATGATCGTCAGCAAAATTTTACTTGCATGTGATAGCAATGATATTCTGTTGTGTTGGGTCACTTTTATGGGTCATCGTTTTGGGGAATGAGTACAGATAAAGAATTTTTTTTTTCATTCAGTAGTCCAAATAGTTGTCTTCCAAATTTTCTGGCCCAGGAGAATAAATGCTTCTAATGCCTCATCAGCCTGTTGAAACTGTTTAATGTACATTACATCAATTCCAGGATACTGGGTTTGGGTTAATACTTTAAATGCAGCCTGGACTTCTTCTTGCAACTCCATTGATTCTTGCTTATTTGCTACCTTGGAAATAGTAGCACGTTGACCAGCTCTTTTTGGTACAGTGACTGCTTTTCTTTTGCTGCTGCATCATTCCATAAAATTTATTTTTGTTTAATCTATGCTAAGTATGTTATTACTTTTTAATTTCCTAAGTTAAGTTATTTGCATATCTCATTACAATATTTGACTTTGCTTCTTTTGTTGTCCTTTGAAATTGTTCAATTATTTTTATCATTTCTTCCATCTGTCTTAGCTACTTTAAGAGCAATTTTTCATCTCTCTTGACATCCACTTTGATATTTTCTTTTTCTTGACCTTTGCTTCCTTTATACCTGATGTTCCTGATGTCATTCTACAGTTCATTAAGTCTTCTGTCGTCTGTGTTCAGTGTGGCAAAAATGCGCTTGAGATGTACTCAAAGTTCGGATGGGATGTACTCAAGGTATTATTGGGCTCTCATGGACTTGTTTGAATTTTCTTCAACTTCAGCCTGAATTGATATTTTAAGCAATTGATTGTCCATTCCACAATCAGTCATTGGCTTGATCTTAGCTGCTGATATTGAGCTTTTTCATAGTCTCTTTATACAGATATTGTCAATTTTACATCTCTGTATTTCACCTGAAGAAGTCCATGTGTATATGTGCATTTTGTTGTTGAAAAATGTATTTGCCATGAACTAGTTGTTTATCCTGCAAAACTTTATGGTGCAATCTTCAACTTCATTTCTATTGCCAAGTCCACATTTTCTAACTACTATTCTGTCGTCTTTGTTACTAACTTTTATATTCCAATAATTGGTGATTATCACTTCATCTTGATTGCACATTTGATCAGCCAGAGAGAAGATGTTGGTTGAATTCTTCAATTTCTGTTGTGGTAGGTGCATGATTTGAATAATAAGTGTATTGATTGGACTTCCTTGAAGGCAGATAATTTAAACCTATCATAGATAGCATTGATTTTCAGAATTGATTTTCAGATTATTTTCATTCCTGACATCATAACTCATATGATTTTCTGATGCAAAATGACTACCACCTGTTCATTTTTTTCTCAATAATGCAAAGCAAATTGGTTTTATGCATTTTATTTTGTTTTTTGATTACTTCTAAATTTCCCAGATACATGTTTTATGCACTCCAATATCCAATTATTAGGTTTTTAGAGGTTGTTTTTTTTTACCATTATTGTTCAAAAAATATTGTTGCTACTTTGGAAAAATTGATACAAAGATATAGTTTTGTAAATAATTTAAGACAGAAGATGCCAAAATATAGATTCAAGTTACATTAATAAATTAAAAATCAATATGTTCAAATAATATCATGTTGAATACATTAAAACTCACTTATCTCAGAAAAATATCCAAAAGAAAAAGTCTCATATGTACATGTAAGAATATTCAAGTACTAATTTGTATTTGTATATGTTTACAAATTATGTTATTTTTCTTTCTTCTCCATCTTCCCTTCCACAGATGTAGTATATTTGATCCTCTTGGACTCAATCAAGTATTACCATTTGTACTTTTGTAAAATTCATTTTTTATTTAAGTGATCATTTAATCTGTGATCTCCAATTTTGTTGCTAGTATTTGTATATGTTTATAAATTATGATATTTTTCTTTCTTCTACATCTTCCCTTCTAGAGATGTGGCATATTTGATCCCCGTGTACTCAATCTAGCATTACTGTTTATATTTTTGTAAATACACATTTTATTTAAGAAATCATTTAGCATGTGATTTTCATTTTTTTTTTTTTGGTGCATCACTGCCCTGGTGGGAGTAGGGAGTCCAGCCTTGCTCCTGGAGAGCTGCTGCTGGATTTGAACTGTCAAGCCAGTGGGCCGGAGTTCTGCACTCAACCACTACGCCACCAGGGCTCAGGCGTGATTTTCAATTTTGTTGCTTTTCCGAGGCTATATTTTCAAAAGAGTGATCCTTCATACTTTTAACAAAATTTTGCATTTTCATTGATAATAATTATCCATACATTTTGATCAATTTTAGAGTGAAAAAAATGGTAGAATTAGTCATGTTTTAAACGCTTGGTTTTATTGGTTCAAATGTAAGTTTGCGCAACCACTGTATTAACTGTACTTCCTTGCAGGCACATAGAACCTATCACAAACAATATTATTTCAAGATGGATCTTAAAGCTATTTATTAAAATTTTGAATATGGAAGCATCTTTCTTAAATTTTCCATTCCCAATGTAGTCAACCATCTATTTCAATGATTCAAAATGTTCAAAACTAGTTCATTTCAGATCACTAATATCTTGGTTATTTATCTCTATTTGTTCTATTTTATTTCACTAATTTGGCATTTTACTTGTTTTATGCTTTGTACTTTCTACTCTCTGCTTACTAATGGATCTGGGTAAACCGTTTCTTCTCATTCTGATTTATGTCCAATTATTAAATTGAAGTTGCAAAAAAGTTCTCTTTCATGTCACAAAAGTCAATGAATTTTACCCACGAGTGGGCCTCAGGTCCCCACCCTGCTCTCCCCCTCATTCATAATGATGTGATTCTTGTTCTTTGATGCTCGATAGCTGCTCCCTTTGGCCCCTCTTTATCACACATGCTGGTGTGCTTCTTCCATGTGGGATTTGCTGTTCTGCACTGAATGGCGACTCGATTATCTGCAAGTCTTTGAGAGTCCAGACATTCAATCATTTGGTAGCTGGGCACCATAGTTTCTTCTACTCTGTTTGCCTCTGTATCCATTTGTCTTCAGTGATATCGGGAGTTAATTGGTCCATTGATCTTTATTTTTGTTCTTTGATGTCTGATATCTGATTATTTCAGCACCTCATGATCGCACAGGCAAGTAAGCTTCTTTTATGGTGGGTTTTGTTGCTCCTGAGCTAGATGACTGCTTGTTTATGCTCAAGCATTTAAGGCTGCAGATGCTATATCTTTTGATAGCTGGGCATCATCTGCTTTCTTCACCACTCTTGCTCATGTTCCCACATGTCCTCAGTGGGCACCTTGGGGATATGTGCAGGAGTCACCGGGAGGAGACAGACCAGTCAAGGGGCAGCCGGGCAGTGATGATGCAAACAAGTTTCCTCTAGTTCCTGAAGTCTTCTTCCCCACCCTCTCCCAACCATCATGGTCTTATCTCTACCTCACAGATCCAGATCGACTGGAGAAGGTACACTGATGGAGAGGGGAGCTGTAGATATTGGAAAACTGGGATGGGTGAGCCCCTTCAGACCAGTGGTTAGACTGGAACTGCTGGAGTGTTGGAGGGTTGGTGGGATGGAGAGACAGAGCCAGTTGCAGGGATGTACACATAAGCTCCTATTTGAGGGATGGGCATCGGGGAGTGGGTTGGGGGAGAGGTAGGGCAGTGTAAGATATGACAGAACAATAATTTATAAAATATTGAGGGTTGTTGGGAGGAAGAGAGCAGGGGAAGGCGGGAAGGGGTGGTAAAGCCAATACTAGGGGCTCAAGGGAAAAGGTGGATGATCGGAGAACGATAATAGCAGCAGACATGTGAAGGTGCCTGGCACAGTATGTTTGTATATGTATTGTGAAAAATGATGTATGAACCCCCAATAAAATGATTTAATTTTAAAAAGTGGATTCATTTAAAAACCAAAAAATTAAAATCCAAACTTACTTCTGACACTATGGCTCTTTAGGGAGTAGAAAACTTCATCTCTCTCCCACAGAGAGGCTGGTGGCTTTGAACTGCTGACCCTTTGAAGAGCCAACAGGTAAACAGTATGCCAATACAGTTCCTTCATCTATTTTAAGAAGACAGTAATTACCCTGTCATATATCAAGTGTATTCAAACTTGCATAGTTCATCATTAGTTCCTATGTAAGAGCATATTCTTCTGGTATTCATAATGATTTCAGTAGATAATCCGTCAGAAGTATTATGGACAACATAATATTCTTCTGAGGCTAGAAGCTCGACTGAACCCTGTTCACAATGAGCAATTGTGTGATACTTGAATTACCAATGGCATAGCTCCTGACACCTGAGAGACACGCAAGATACAACAGTCAGAAAAACAGTGGAGGCATATCTTAGACACTGTTTTTTGCTTTTGTTTTTATGTTTTGTGACCAAATGTGTAAGAGATGAAACCTAACATTCATTGAAATTTTATTTTATACAAACTTTATGATTTGAGACTCTGTGGCAATTTGTTAAATCTACAGAAGTTCAGTAATGGAAGTAAAGAAACTATGTATTCTTTCATAATAGATGTTGCAGGAAAATTCACAGCAGCTAAACAGTTATGTCAATGCTTGCTCTCAGAGTATAAAATTTTCCAAATTCTAAGAGTTTTAAAACAGAGAAAAACTGGGTATATGTGTCCAGTTTCAGTTCTTGCCATGTACATTTTTATCAGAATAGCTGATCAAAAAATTAGACCATCACAATAACTAACATCATAATGTAATTTCAATGCATCCCCTTAGAGAAAAAAGATGGTTAAAAATAAGTATATGCTAGAATAAAATATTAGTAAATAAAATCTTAACAAATTTAATAATAACAACAGGATAGCTTTTCAAGAACATGTGTTAAAGAATATTTTATCTCCTGTGACTCAAAATTAACCCACTGTGCAGTAGTGAATGCTGACTCAATGTGGACATGTGGTCTTATAGAACTGAATAGAATTTTCTCATAGAGTGTTCTAGGCAGTAATCATTATGGATCCAATTTTCCACATCATTCTTCCAGAGATACTATTAGGTTTGAATTCATGCCTTTTTGGTTAGCTGCTGAGTGCTAATTCACTACTCCACTAGTGCTCTTTCTATTCAGGGAATGCACATTGCAATGATAGTCACAATGAAAAAAGCAACCAATCAACCGAACAAAAAACACCTCTATAAACATCTCTCACCTTAAAGGTCTAAAGATAAAATCTAGGATTAGAGGCTCACAATTAATTCTCCCCTCAAGCTAAAAAACAATTAATTCTTATGGTTAGTCTTACTTCTTGTTCAATCTCATGAAGTGATCACTGAAGACAGAGGTAACACAGCAAAGTGTGATCAAAAAGCTTACAAATGCCAGGCTGTTAGAAAGAACATGTGAGGTGTCAACTAGGTCTGCATGGAGGAAGCCCACCAGCCTGTGTGACCCAACAATTTTAAGCAATAGAAAGAAACAGCATCAGAGCTCCAATTGAGGACATTTGGTTTTCAGAAGGCTATGGATCACAACGGAAACCCCCAATCCATTTGCAAGGACCACACTTGAAGGATGCCTCTGATGGGTCCCTGCTGACTGTAGTCAAAGGATATGGATAGCCTTGTTATAAGACGGAGAACATTGTAAAGTCTACTGTGGCTGATAGAGTTAGGTTAAAATGTGATATCAAATCATTTGATCATCTTTTTGTTGTCATTTAAAAATTATTTCAGCTTAAAAAACAAACCCACAAAATGAAGGAGAAATACATAATAGACTAAAATTCTGGTGAATGCCCTCTGACCTTAGAACACTGAAGTGAATAGACTTGCAATCAAACAGAGTGCAAGGAAAAGTGAATTGTTACAGATAGTTAGGTTAATAATTTTAAAATTTAACATTTTAGCATTTATGTCAAATCTTCCTTTGACCTATTTTAAATTTGTTCTAATTTTTAAAATTTTCTCCTTTACTTTTTACTAACATTTTTTCTGTTTTACATTGTTATAATATATATAGATATATTTTCTATATATGAAATCCAGCATGGGGAAATGTTTAGAGATAGAAACTACTTTAATTCTAATGGTTTCTCAGGTTTGGTAGGGAAAATTGGAGGCAATTGGGGAATTAAAAAGTACAAGAAAGAAGAATGTGTGCTAACATTTATTATTGTCATGATTCTATAACTTTATTAATATGATTGAAATAATAGGGTGCATGATATGTACATTAAAAGGCAATTGAGCTGTTAAAGATGTAGGGAACATCATTAAGTTGACATTTACAAAAAATAGTATAACAAGAGAACAATTAAATTATTTGAAATTAAATTTCTCTAGTTCATGTTCATAAAAAAACATAAAAAGAGTTAAAATTCAACACATTCTATATCCCAACTGGAGCACTGGTGGTGCAGTGATTTCGCATTAGGCTGTGATCCACAGCAGTTCCATGGGGATGCTCATGTGGCATTCCACCCTGCGTTATAGGATCACTAATGGATTGGCATCAACTAAATCGAGTATTTGTTGCTGCTATTTTTTATGTAACCTACGTTTTTAAGCTTTTTGTTTGTTTGTTTTTATTCTAGATATATGAAGGAATACCCTGAAAAATGGACTTTTTTTTCAAATCTATGTTTATTTTTTTTAATAAAACAACCTTCAAAGTACTCTCCATTACACTTAATACATGTTCAAAATATGCTGTTTCATTCTCAGAAACATTTTTCAAACCCATCTTTTTGGAATACTGAGAGCGACTCCCTCTTTTTTGTCTTCATCTGTTTTACATTGCCAAATCACTCATGTCCATCTTCATTTGTGGACAAATGAGTGGGACAAGAAAGAGAGGAATGCCATTTCTTTGCCAAAAATGGGCCCCCTGAGATGGCTGGTTGAACAGGGGCATTGCCCTGTTGGCAAAGCTAGTCTCCCATCTGTCACAAATTTGAACTTTTTTTATTGCACAGTCTTATGCAATATTTTCAGAAACCCTAACTAGAGAACTTAACGATCTGAACTGGTGGAATAAACTGAAAACATACTATCCCTCTCACATTAAAAAAAAAAAAGAGCATCATCTTAATCTTTAATTTCACTTGATAAGTTTTGGTGGGGAGAGCAAGAGGACAATGACGTCTTCCACTGGATTGGTTGATGTTTGCTTTCAGGGCTGTCAGACTGTCACCAGCAATGGCTCGGGAGGAAAAGCCTGCTTCAGAGATGTTCTTTTAAAGCACTGCATGTTTCCACTTAGTGCTTTCTTCCCTGGTCACATAGAACCTGAGGCACACATTTTGCAGTGATCCTTCTTCCCAAATCTTGTTTAAATTCCCTGAATCAAGTACCAAGAGAGTCCAGATAACTTCCCCAACTCTTCAGGGGTCCGTTGTCAGACTTCATGTGCAAGCATATGAATTGTGTTGACATTGTTTTCTGTTAGGGAAGTTGGAAGATGTCCAGAATAAAGTTGACATTTTACCTTTATGATATGAGAAAAGCACTCATACACTTGAGTTTTCGCCCCACAGTGCTGTCCTTGCTACATCACAGAAGTTTCTGTGGCATTATTCCTGATCAGTAAACACAATTTTACAGCTGCACACTGTTCTTTGAAATTGACCATCACAGAAAACAAAGTTTGATGGCAACCACCTTTTATTAAAAAATTAACTGTGATCAGACAGAAATTTCCCAGGTGATGCCACTGAGTCCACAGACTCAGACTGGGGTGTTTGGTGCTAATGTAACAGAAAAAATGTATATTACAAAAGCTTGACCCAGAAAAGCTTTTCTACAATTTTATTCATATTTTAGGGGGAAAGGTACTTCCATCTATCTTAATAGATCCAAAGGTGGCATATAAAATTATATCTTTTTCAGAGAAGTTCTGATTAGAATGAGCAATTAGAAATATAAAAATGGGCATTGCTATTTTCCAAATACATGACAATATCATATCCATAAAGTTACCATGGCTAAAATAATCATATATTTAATAACTCATCTGTTTGCCAAACATATATGGCAAATAACTATTTTATATACATATACTTTTATGGAGACTTATCTTCATGAAATAAATGTTACTAACAAAATAGTTTCATTTTCTATAATCAATTCTGTAAAGCACTTTAAAAGGACCTCTATTCTGTTACCTAAAATAAAATGCATAATCTTTCAAATTTCCTTGCAAATTTTAATCAAGCAACAGACTTAGGAGAATTCTAAATTCACAAATACTATATATTCATTTTGCCAATAAACCACATGGCATTGAATCTTAATTGAGAGCAAAAGAGCATTTTAAAAATTCTTGTATAACATCTGTTTAATCATATACTGAAATGGTAGATTATAAAGAAAGGTGAAACAATGGAATATTCAAATTATAGAACTATGTCATTAATA
>PVJH01023435.1:14914-34907 GCA_004026705.1 Nesogale talazaci | reverse complement strand
CGTTTCCCTTCAACAGAACCCTTTTTGAGGCAGTGCCCTTGGCCCAGGCCACCCGTGAGGTAGCGACTGGCTGAGCCCTCTGCTTGACTGCTCTGAAGGACTCCGTGCTCTTGAATGTCAGCCTAATGACCCCCTCCTTCAGTCCTGACTCTCTGGGCACCTCGGTCCTCTGTTATGGGCTGTGGCTGTGTCCAGGGAATCCCTTGGTGGTTCTCTTTGTTAAGTCCAGGTGGCCTAAGTCTCAGTTGGGACTCCCCCCAAAATAAAACAAATAAAATCACCAAGTCAATTCGACTCAGAGCCACCCTCGGGGACAGAGCAGCACTGCCCCTCTAGGGTCTCGGGAAGGTAAGTCTTTGTGAGAAGCAAGCCTCCTCTTTCTCGTGACCTTGAACCACTGACCTTGAGTTTAACCTGCTTGTCGCTCACCCACTGCAGCTGCTGGAGGGACTAGTGAGCACCTCTCCTCAGGGTCTGGATAAAAGGGGGACTGTGAATTTCACCCTAGCACTGGGCTTTAAGGCAAGCCTCTTCTGTTAGAGGTCATGCCTGAGGCCAGAGGGGGGGGATCACATCTTTTGTCCTAAATCTCATCCGGGGTCCGGGATGGGACCTTCTGGCCC
The DNA here is from genome assembly GCA_004026705.1 of Nesogale talazaci. NCBI lineage: Eukaryota > Metazoa > Chordata > Mammalia > Afrosoricida > Tenrecidae > Nesogale > Nesogale talazaci. The sequence goes on along the minus strand of PVJH01023435.1, from coordinate 34,284 downwards.
AAGATGACGGACAACAGGGGAGTGGTGAGGGCCCACCCACTGGGCACACAGCTTGCATGCATGCGTCCTGCTGAGGACGCCCTCACCCTCGGGCCTTCCTGCCTGCTCCCCATCCCCACCCCAATCCACCTGTCACACAAGAGGAAGACGTGGGGGCGGGGGCGGGGCAAGAGCCTGCAAGGACCAGATGGTGGCGGGGTCTGAGTCTCACGATTTGACTCAGGCTGGGTCTCCACAACCTCCCTTCCCCCAACTCAGAAGGATCGCTCGGGGACGGTCCTCCACCCTGCTCCTAGGTTTGAGACCAGGACTGAACTCTGACCCGTGTAAAACTTCTCCTGTGTGGGCAAACATTTTGGCAAAGCTGTAAACCACTTTTTTTTTTGTGGGCATCACTGTCTCTGGTGGTCATGGCGCTACCCAGCCGCCACTGGATTTGAACCGCCAAGCCTGCGGGCTGCAGTTCTGCACACAACCACTTACGCCAATGGGGCTCAGCCCTAAAACTGACAACTTTTCATGCTAAAACAACCCTTCCTGTTTCCAGCAGCCCCTTGCCCTGGGCCTCACTGTGATACCAAGGGACCCAGCCCTTGGTTCTGTGGCAGACACTGCCAACGGGCCGCCCTGGTCATGCATGCATGGACCCACGCAACCTGTTACCCAGACGCAACATGAATGTAAGAGGCCATCCCGTGAGACCAGAGGGGCCAGGCTGGATTCAGACCCCAGGCCTGGGGCAGGGGTGGGGCGGGGTGCTCAACAGGAGTGAGACAGAGGCTGAGCATCCAGGCGCTGAACCACTGCTGGCCTCAGCGTCTCTCTGGTTGGGATCAGGCCCTGGTCAAGCCTTCCTCCGGGGCCTGCTGCCCCTTAGAGGGGAACCTCTGCGGCTGACACTTGGACTAACTTCGCCCCACTCTGATGCCCGAGGTCGGCAGGAAGGTCTGGGGGTCTTACCTGTGTGCCACCGCAGGGCAGCCTTCAATAAATACGCGTACGCCGGTCAAACCTGAGCCCTGCTGACTTTAAAATAAAACCCCACTAGTTGCCAACCCCAAGGAGCTTCAGTCCTCTGGGGACCCCAGATAAAGAAGGGTGCCCTTGGAGCTCCCTCAACACCCTCCTTGCCAGCCCCCAGTGAAGCCAGGCCACCCTCAGCCCCGCCACCGGTCAGCGGCTTCCCAGTGGCTTCTCTGCTCACAGGGGCACTTGCTCAAGGGATTCAGGGATTCGGCGTCACCGCCCTGCAGAGGCGTAGGACAGCGGCTGGAGAGAGAGGAGGGTCCCAGAAGTCAGAGGTGGAGATAAGAACAGGTCACTGGGGGTCTGGGAAGGGGGCTGCCCCAGCCTGACTTGAACCTGTGACCCTGCCAGAGGTACCCTCAGGTGGAAAGGGGGGTGCCTACTAGTCGCACCCCTACTGCAAGGCAGGTCTGAGCAGGGAGGTGAGCATGTCTTTTAAGCTGGACCAGCTTCTGAATATTCAAGGTCTCCAGGTGAAGGGCACACCTTCTCTCCTGCTGCAGGGGGCAGGAAGCCCCACAGGGGCTGCGACTGACTGCCAGGACTGCAGAGAGACCCTAGCTGGGACCTGAGAGGCCACCTGTCCTTTCTCAGGGTGGCACCCCAGGAAGCAACCCCAGGGGGCAACCCCAGGCCCTCTGTGAGCAGAGAAGCTGGGGCCCTGGGGCTGGGGTGGGGTAGGGTCCTCACCTACACCCAGAGAGAGAGGTAGGTGTATCAGAAAGGGGTGGGCAAGGAGGAGGGGTGATGGGGTGATGGGGGGAGGGAGTATGGCCATGGGTGGGAGGGGGAGGTCACTGCAGAATCAGGCAGGTATCAGTGCTGGGGGAGGGGGAGAGGCCAGGGGAAGAAGCAACCAGAGGAGGGGGTTGGGAGGGAGGCTGGGCTCTTGGTGAGAGTATTTGATGAGCCCGAGCCCTGCCCAGCCCCTCCTGCCCCCTGGCCCTGGCTCTGGCCTGCGTCCCGTGGGCTCCCGGGCCCCGCGTCCCTGCCCTCTGTGGACCACGGTGGGACCGCGGTGGCTGACCCTGCCCGCAGCGCGGGGCAGCCGGCACGATCCGGTGATCCTCCCCGCCGACTCATAGCGACCCTGCGGCACGCGACGGGGTCCAGCCGCCGCCCCCCCCCCAAGAAGTCACCGCGGACCCGATTGGCACTGGGTGTTGGGTTGGGGGCTGTTCTTGCAGCGGCCGCGCCCCCCTCGATGGATCCCCCAGGCGGGTGCTGCCCCAGCCTCACCGGAGCCGGGTGGGGGCTCGAGCCCAGCCCAAGGCCCCTAGGTTCCGGCCAGGGCGGGGAGGGAAGGGTTAAGCGGCCGCCCGGGTGGGGGTGGGGGCGCGGGGGGGGGGCGCGGGGGCGGGGGCCGCCGGCGGCGAGCGGCGGCGATTGGCTCGCGCGCAGGACCCGGGGGCAGCTGCGGGCGGGCGGCCGCCCAGACTTCCCGGATGCGCCTGGCGCCTGGGTTGCGCCGGCGGCGGCCCCCGGGGACGCGCTGCCCGGCTGCCTGGGGACAGCTCCGCTCCCGCGCCGGCCCCCGGCTCCCCTCCCGCCCCGATCGGCCGGGCGGGGCCGGCGCGGGCCCGTCTCAGCGCGGCTGTCAGCGCTCGCTCCGAGGGTGGCCGCCGGGGACTGCCCGGCGCCCCCCGGCCACGCCGGCCCGTCGTGGGGGGCGGGGGGCAGGGGGAGGGGGAGCCTGTTGGGCTGAGTCTGTCTGTCGCCCTGCCCTCACCGGCGCGGCCCGCCTGCTTACAAGGAGCAGGGGGAGTTGGGGGGCGGGGAGCCCTTCTTTAACTGGAGGAGGGGCTGAGCTGGAGACCACACCTGGTGGGGGCGGGGCGGGGGGGATGCTGGGCCTGGCGGGCCACCTCTGGCCCCTGGGAACTTGCCTCTTCCTCAACTTGGAGCCCCTCCTTAGGCAGTTGGGTGGGCACGGGTCTCCCCTGTGCCCTCCTAGTCCCCTCCACTGCCCCCTGCCCGCTCACAGGAACAAACGGGACCCCTTATCCACCTGGATTGAAAGGCATCCCGAAGGGTGGCCTAAGACAGCAGTCACCCCAGGAGAAAGCCAGCTCCCACACCCCGCTGCCCACCTGCCCCCGGCCAGGACGTTCACAGCTGGCGGAGGGTGGGGGGGGATGCGGGGGCTAGACATGGAAGAAAACCCGCTTGCCAACCCCCATCCCCAGCACCAGAAGGGGGTTCTGAGGCCCCACCAGACTTCCTGGCACGGATCCAGAAAGCCTCACTTGTTATTTTGAAGAATGTAGGAAAAGCCTCAACTCATGGAGGACTTTATTACCCCCCCCCCAAAAAAAAAGTATGTGTTAGGCAGGGGTGGGTGGGGGGGCGCACTAGAGGCTCCCTCTGGAAAAGGACTCTGCTGAGAGGGAAGTGTCTCTGCATACAGGCCCCTCCTCCCTCCCTGCCCCCCATCCTCAAACCCAGGGGCAGGACATCAGGTCCAGGCAAGCCTGTGGGCTTTTTTCTCCTCAGCCGGCCGCCCCTCTTCCCCCACTCTATACCCCCCTACCTGAGGCTCCTGCCTTGGGACCCCCCTCTGCCCTCTGCCCTCTGCCCTCTCCCCCTGCCCTCCTCCATCTCCTGCAGGCCGGGGAGCAGCATCTGCCCTGCTCCCTCATCTATCATCCTGAGCTGTGCTTCTCGAGAAAATTACTCACCCTCGGCCAGTGATGAATGAAACCCGTCCAGAGGCAACTGGGCGGTGTGGGGACTCCCCGGGCGGGCGGGTGGCGGAGCCAGCATGAAGTCAGCCTGTGCCAGTCAGGACAGGGCTGGGGAAGGTGGAGGACTTGTCTGTTTGCCCGACTGTTGGCAGAGGGCTGGGGCTGGGGCCTTGCGGGTGGTCGTGGGACAGGCTGGCACCCCGCTGCCTTGTGGGGAAAGGATCTAGAGCTGTCGGGGGAAGTGTGTGGGCCACAGAGTGGGGTGCCGGGGCGGGGGTGCGACAGAAAGAGGGGCGGCAGGTTGGTGCGGAAGAGCGTGGGGGGAAGGGAGGAGGCCCCTCATGAGTGGGGGCACAGAGACAGGAGGCTTCCACCAGGGTGGCAAGAGCAGCTGGAGGCCTCAGGTGACCAGATGCCAGACCACCCCAGCTCTGTCTGACTTCTGCACTGGCCTGGAGGGCTTCTCCCAGGTTGGGCAGCCCTGGGAATCCTTAACTGATCACAGGGGGGCAGTGACCATCAGGAGCCAGTGCTCGGTGCTCAGCCTTGGCCGAGGGCAGCCGCAGGCACTGGCTGAATGACACGTGTGGAGTCCAGCCCACCTGGGCTGTCACCCACCCACTGGCTGCCACTCACAGCCTCTGGTCTCAGTCCCTCCTCTCCTGTAAAAGAGGGTTGTCAAGCCGTGTCTGCCTCACAGGTTGGGGGGGCCAGGGGTCTTATACAGTGCTGTGCTCTGGTGACATGCAGCCCGGTGTCCGGGAACAGAGGAGACCCCAGGAGGAACAGGGAGGGCTGTGTGAAGCCAGGACTCTGAGCTCTGGAAACACAGATGTGTTCCTGACGAGGGCTGGAAAGGCTTCCCGGGGGAGGTGGTTCAACGCGTGGCTAGAATGGGGGGTGGGGTGCGTGAGGGGACAGTGGGTGTCCCATGAGAAGCCCACACTGCTGTCACCCGGCAGGGATAGCGGCCCGACAAGGCCACTGCCGTGGGAAGACAGAGCCCCAGACACCACGGAGGGCGGCCATGGGACATGGCCGGAGTTCACTGGGGATGTGCACCTGGTACCCGACTCTGGCAGGGAGAGAGCTGTCCCCCAGGTGCCACCCTGAATGCCAGCCAGGCGGCAAGAAGCCCGCCTGTGTGTTCCTCCCTTGTGTGGGTTCCCTGGTTCTGGGAGCGCAGCATTCAGAACCCTACCCTGGACACAGCTGCTCTCAAAGGGGAGCAGCACAGCTGGAGACCAAGACCTGGGTGGGTGGTACCCAATGACTTCTCCAGGGCCCCCCTGGCCTGCCCAGCCCACCCGTGGGTCCACCTGCCCTATCCATCTGCAAAGATGGAGCCTTTGGGGGACCTGGAAGCCAAGGCAGGTCAGAGGTCAGTCCCTTTCCATACCAGACCCATCCTGCTCCGCCAGCCCCAGAGTCCCTCCCCATTGTCAGCAAACTCCAGCAGATGCGTGCCCAGGTGACCAACGCCCGTGCCCACAGTGGTTTTGAAGGCCAAGGCAGTGTCGACTCAGCCAGAGGTTCCCTGCCAGGCAGGAAAGCAAGCCTCGCTCACCCGGGGCCTTCCCAGGTTAGAGATCACCTCTTCCAGAGGTGGCGCCCACTGGGACAAGGCCCCCAAGGGGGCTTACCTCCCCTTGCAGACCCTGGCTGCTGCAGAACACGTGGCTCTAGCCTCCTGTGGCGGGCGTCCTTCCTCCGTGCCCTCCTGGTCCCCACAGAAAAGCCTGCCCAGGGGCTGAGAGTGGACAACAGGGGCCAGGCTGAACCAGGGGGCCCATGACCCACTCAGGAGACACCATGCCTGGCCTGCCCCTGATGGGGCCAAGGAAGGGCTCCAATGGCACCGTGGACTCTTAACTGCGAGGTCCGAGGTTCGAACCCGCCAGCTGCTCCCTGGGAGGAAGAGGAGATTATAAAGTCCTATTCTGCTACAGGGGGCGGTGTGTCAGGGTTGACGGATGGCTTCATCCGGGCCAGTGTGGTCCCACCCCTGCAGCAGACCCCTCTGTGGGTGCTGTGTCCAGGACACTAAGCTACCCACCCTGGCTTTTGGGTGCAAACCCTGTTCCTCTCTCTGCCTGCTCTCTGCCACGGTCACTTCTGATCCTGTGGGCGCTCTGTCCTAGCCTCGGGAAGTGTCCCTTCAAGCCTGCAAGCTCCCGTGGTCCAGTCTGTGGCGTCGTGGTGGCATTAAACCCCGGTGGCGTAGGGGTTGTGCGCGGGACTGCGGCCCACGGGGACGGAGGTTCGATTCCAGCTCCACAGGAGCAAAGGCTGGGCCTCCTACTCCCACCACCTGAGGGCAGTGATGCCTAAAAAAAAAAAAAAAAAACCCACAAACTGACTGTCATTGAGGTGATGTGACTCATAGCCACCCCGTACAATTGCCCCGCTAGGTTTCTGGGAACTCTTCAGGGGAGCAGAACGCCTCCTCTGTCTCCCAAGGAGAGGCTGGTAGTTTTATTTTATTTTATTATTATTATTTCTTTTTTTGGCATCACTGCCCTCTGGTGGTGGGAGTAGGAGGCCCAGCCTTTGCTCCTGGGAGCTGGAATTGAACCTCCGTCCCCGTGGGCCGCAGTCCCGCGCACAACCACTACGGCGGAGGCTGGTAGTTTTGAACTGTTGACTTTGCTGTTCTAGCAGCCCACTTGGCTCCTCCTGGTGGCAGTGGTTGGTAGTGCCGTCGAGGAGTCCGTTCTGCCGCGCGGCGATCCTCCCTACAACGAGGAAACCCCGCCCCGTCCTGCACCTGCCCCACAATGTTCTCATGCGGGAGCCCGTGGTCGCAGCCACTCTTTGAGTCCCTCTCATCAGGAACCTGCCTCTTCTCCACTGCCCCTTCTTGTCCTGAGCAGGATGGACTGCTCTAGGGACTGGTCTCTCCTAATAATATGTTCAAAGGACCAGGAACGGGGGGCGGGGGGAACCCCAAACGGGTCATCGAGAGGATTCTTGCTAACAGTGACCCTTTAGGTCAGGGACAACTCTCCCACGCTCAGAGCTAAGTGGCACATCTGTCTCTCTTGCAGGGACCTACCCACTGGCCCCAGGCCTGTGGCCTGCCCCCCTCTGCCCAGCCCTCTCTAAGCATTCGTTCTTTTTGTTTTGTTTTGTGTTTTTTTTGGGGGGGGGGCATCACTGCCTCTGGTGGTCGTGGGCGCTCCCCAGTGCCGCTCCTGAGAGCCGCCGCTGGATTTGAACCGCCAAGTCCGCGGACTGCAGTCCCGCACTCCACCACTGAGGCCACCGGGGCTCAGCCCTAGGCATTCGTTCTTGTGTTGGCTTCCCCCGCCCCCCATTTTACAGACTGAGGCACATATGAGTAGGAAATGGGGGCACACCCCCTCCCCCGGCCTGGTCGACCTCAGGGGTTCACCCCCTCCTTGACAAAGCTGAGACGGAGGGGAGTCTGAGAGAAGTCTGGTCCCCACACTGTGCCCTGCTTCCCTCCTCCTCTTCTGGACAGCTGTCCTCTGGAGTCCCCGCTCCGGAAGCCCCCAACCTTCTGCAAGGCCTCGGCTTTGGGGGCTGGGGCAGGGAGCGGCAGGAGGCAGGCTGGGAGCCTGGCAGGAGGCCCCCATTCCTGTAATTACGACAATTGCCATAATCACTCCAGCTGGAGCAACCGGGGGTCTTGTGGCCTTGGCTTCTGGCCCCCTCCTGACACCTCAGAGGCTGAGGGGGGAGGGGGCTGCACACAGTCCCGGGCAGGTGTGTGGGGTCTCCCGGCACTCACACACCATCTTCCCAAGACTCTGCCCCCCCTGCCCGCCCTCCCGGCAGTCCCCAGCATCAGGCAACTGTATAGAGACTGATACTTAATGCCTCTCCCCCCTCCCCCCCCAAGCCCCCAAAGACTGGAGCCAGGACCTAGGCGACAGCCCCGGCTGAGGACAGATGCGTGTTCGGTGCACACCTGCGGGAAGCCACGAACAAAGGAGGGGCTCCATTTCTGCTGGCGTGCGCTCAGGTACAGGTGCTCTGAGCCAAGCCAGAGGGGCACAGGTGCGCAGCGCTGGCTCCAGCAGAGCCGGGCAACCTCCTGTGGGCGGCCGGGCCCTTCCGTTTAGCACAGTTTGGGCACAGGCACGGTCTCCCCAGTCTCCCCGGGTTTGGCTTCAACCACAGGCATAGGGGCTCTGGGAGAAAGGCTCTGGTCTTTCTGGCAGCAGAGTCCAGCACCCCCTGCCCCTCACCACCACCAGGGCTGCCCCCTGCCCGAGGGGGGTGGGGGGGTGCAGGCCGCCCAGGCTGCACTAGCCAACAGAGGCGGAGGCAGGGGGCAGGGCGGAGGCAGGGGGGGGGCCCCCGCCGCCGCCGCCGGCTCCTGCCAGACCGTGGCAGCATGAGCGATGGCGGGCAGAGCGATAAGAAACTAATAATTTATGTTTCCAGCTCCCGAGGCCGGCGCCGGGGAAGGCTGGCCCCGCCCCCCGTGCGGAGCAGCGACCCTTTATTGCAGGAATTATTAACGACCGGAGGATGAATGAGTCAGTGGTCAGAGCGGGCCCAGCCCCTTCATTTCAGTGATATGTGTAAATTCCGAGGTCGGGGTCTGCCCCCTCCCGCCCCCGCGGCCCCCCACCCCCTGCACACTGAGGAGTTCGTGGGTGGACACCCCTCACCCACCAGGGACCTTCTCAGAGGGGGGGAGGGGAGCGTTGACAGGGCCTGGGAGGCGCCAGGCCAGGGTGCAGAGGGTAGAAGTGTGGGGGAGGCCAGCAGCCCTGAGTCCTCGCTACCCAAGGTGATCCCCGCTGATGACAGTCCCTGGTTTGGGGGTCCCATCTCTGTCGTGAGTCAGCCTGTCCCCCGTGGTCTCAGGATCCGCAGAGCCCAGGAAGAAGCCCGCGCTGTGCTCAAAGGAAGGATTTGGCCCCATTTGTTGTCATCCTTTCCCCACACTGCCCCCTCATCCCCAAGACCCGGGCTCCTGGGAGACTCCTAGCCCCCAGAAGGACTTTTGCCCAGGCCAGTGCACCCCTTCTCTCCAGACCCCTCTTTGGACCCCGCCCTTCTGGGTCTTCCCCTTCCCCACCTGCCCTTAGTCCTCTCCTCCATCTTCATCCCTTCCCTATGACTGGCCCCTCACCCCCCTCTCTGCTCCTCCCTCTCCAACCCTGCCTGGACTCTCTGCCTTACCCAGCTTCTCCTCGCCCCCCCCCCACTTCTGCCAGAGGAGACCCCCCCAGCCTCCTGGCAGTGCGCCTGATGGCTCTCTCTTGAGCCCACTTTTAATCTCATTGACCCCTCGTTAGACTACGGCGCATAAATTCAGATTTGGAGATCTTATGTTCCCTCGTAAATTGGGCTGGCAGACTTCCGATCAACAAGATAAAGCTGTCTCCCGTGAGGTGTGTGTTTTATAGGCTGCTTTGCTAGTGGGGGGGGCTGGCAGTGGGGCTCAGCCTGGGTCCTCCCATGGTTCAGAGGGGCTGACGGCCCAGTGTCTGAGTCTCCTGTGGGCAGTCTGCTTGTCCTGGATGGCGTCCCTCCCCTTGGCCACCCGCCTCTGCCACAGCCCCACAGGGAGAGAGGCTGTTTCTACTGCCAACTGCTGGACAAACACCCCCGCCCCGCCACCCAGCCCCCCGCAGGTCTTCTAGGGGCCAAGGTTAAGGCAGAGACATGCACGTGCGTGCGCAGGCACATGTATGCAAGCATGACACCCCCCCTCCTCAGTGGCCTGGGGGAGCAAGAGTGGAGCCTGAGCTGGTGGTGGGTGGGAGTAGCTGGATTTGCCTGGGAGCCAGGGGAGGGGAGCCAGGAGCTGGAGGAGGGGCCCCCAGAGGCAGGAATGCAGGGGTGATTTCTGCAACCTGTCCTGCCTTCCCTCGGGTCAGGCTTTGCTTCAAAAGCTCGGCTGGCTGTCAGCACCCCCTCTTCCTCAGGCCTCCTCGGAGCTCAGCTTCCGCGGGGACCAGCAACCGCCTCAGGGCAGCACTCCTATCTGCGGCCCAGGGGTGCCCCTCAGCCAGCCCCCCCCTTCCTAGCCACTCTGAGCTCAGCACAGTGGAGAGTGTACACACCCCTGGCTACAGTGCCCAGCAGGGGCCTCAGGGCCTGGACCTGGACTGGTGTCCTAGGCCCCAGGGACTCCAGGAAGCAGGGTGCTGGGGGCTTCTAGGGGAGGGAAACTCCCTGCTGAGGTTTGAGAAGCAGCAGCCGGCAGCCGAGAGGCCCTGCCAGCATGGCCTGTGGGGCCCAGCACCCTTGGGACCCCCTCCCAGGAGGAGCCTGCTGTGTTGGGCTGCCAGTCTCGGAGGCAGAAGAGGCCTGTTCTGTGCCCTTAAAGGGTCACAGTCTCTCTCGAAACCCGCAGGGACAGTTCCGTCCAGGCCTGTGGGGGTCGCACTGAGTCAGAATCCGCTCAATGACTGAATACCAAATGTCTTCATTTACTTTCTTTGAAAAACAGAATAAGAAAAAAAAAGAATACCATCATGAGAAATGTACAGTGATGAATCCATCATGGATTATATTCCTCCATTAACAACACAGTCGTGAAATACAAGTTTTCGTCTTTCTGAGTGGCGGGTGAGACGGGACGGGAGGGGTCGGGTGGGATGTGAGGCTGAGATGGGGGCACGACCCACACGGTGTCGGGCGATGGTGCTCATGTGGCCCCAGCAGGGGTGGAGCCTGGGTGCCCCCCCCCCGTAGAGGCAGGGCTTTGGGAGAGCAGCCTGGGCTGGTGGGTAGGAATCTCAAGGGGACCCGAGGGACAGATGATGGTACGAAGGGGGTGGGGGAATCACAGGAGGGCAAGTTGGGGGTGGCTTGTGCTCCGGGGGCAGGGAGGTGGACGGGTCTGACAGGTCATACATGCTCAAGTCGGCAGGACTTAGAGAGGGCGGTTACAGATAAAGAAAATCACAGGGGGATGAGAAGGGGCCTTAGGAGGAGAGCTGACCCATCCACTCACCTACCCACTCATCCACTGACCCATTGGCACCAGCCATCGCCCACCTGTCACACATCTACTGATCCTGCCTGCGGGGCCCCAATATGGAACCCTGGCCAACGTAACCTCTACTGTCAGCCCTCAGCCCTGGTGACATGGAGTGTGCCCCTCAGAGTGGTCTGGGGTAGGGTGAGACCTACCTCGGAGCCCAGGGTCAAGGGCGAGCCTAGTGACCCCATTCGACCCATCCTAAGTTATCCAGCAAACTTCTGGCTTGGCCCGAGGGGGCAGGATGAGGGAGGATGGTCCTGTGAGAAGTGGGGCACTGGGAGGGAGCACTGTGGGGATCCTTGAGAGAGAGAGGAGAGGGAGAGGGGCCCAACAGGATGAAGCTGGACAGAGGGTGGTTCTAGATTTTTCATGGAAGAGTGTGGTGTTTCCCCAAGTGGGGAAATCCCTGCCCCCCAAAGCTAAAAGAGACTGACCTTCAATGCCCTCTGTCCGTGCAGACGCCAGCGTGCTTCAGCAGACAAACAGGCTGCCTGTGGAATCTGGGGTCTGTCTCATACAACGGTTGACTGCCAGTGTATCTGAAGCTCAGGCATGGGGTGGGGGGCCTTGAGTTCTGGCTGGATGTCCCCTAGCTGGAGACCAGAGCAAGGCCGGGTTGCATGGGGGCCTCAACCATCCTGCCGGCTTTGGCTTCATGCTGACGTTCTGCCCTGTTCATGTCCTCTTCTGACCTCAGCACATGGGGATGATCCTTCCCCGTGCTCCAGTTGATGCCTACCTATACTCGTGGGCCTGTGCCCAGAAACCTTCCCAAAGCCCCTCCCACTTCCTCCCTTCCACTCCCACTGGCACCCATCCTTCAAAAACAGGCTGGGGATGGCTTTGTGGTAGACAGAAGGGTATGTGACTGGCTGGGTGGATGGGGAGGTGGGTGAGTGGATGGATGGATGAGTAGATGGGTGGATGGATGGATGAGTGGGTGAATGGATGGATGGGCAGATGGATGACCGGGTGATAGCTAGATGGGTGAGTGGATGTATGGATGAGTACATGGGTGGATGGGTGAGTGGGAGAATGGACGGATGGACAGAGGGATGCATGGGTGGATAGGTGGATGGACGGGTGGGTGGCATTGCATGGCATAAGACGACACTGAGGGGCTCAGTCCACCCCAGTACCAAAATCACCCCTGTACCCACACCACCTTCACCCAGAACATGTTGGTATGATGGCTAAGATTGATTCCACTTGTCCTCTGGGAAACAGGCCCAGGAAGCAAAACTTGGGGGTTCCCTGTGCCCTCCAACACAAACCTCCTCCCGCTCATGGAGCCAGCTAGGACCCACACTTCTCCGGTCTGCCCACAGGCAGGGGACGGGCAGTGGGTCTGACCTTGTGGGGGACTGCAGAGGCTCAGTCTGGATCTCAGGAGTCAGTCTGCGGCAGGACGTGGAGGGGGACGCAGAACCAGCCTGGGGCCCACCTACGCTTGCTCCCTCCAAAGACCCCAACATGACAAAGAAAGCATGGGGCCTGGAGGCCAGGATGACCCACCTCCTCCCCAGGGCCGGCTGGGTGGGTTCTGGGCCCTGCTGGATGCCTGCAGGCCTGGCATCCACAGCCCCGTGGGAATCTCTGCACCCTGTGGACGCACACGGTAGGGGATCCCGAGTGACGGTTTACGTGGGGAAGTCTGAGTTGAAATCAGCCTCCTGCCCGCTGGTGAGGTTCCTGGAGGCCGCAGGGGGTGTCTGAGCTGGAGGCAGTGCTCCCTGCCTGGCTGCTGCGTGGGTCTCTGTGCCCCCGCTGCTGTGTTCTCTCCACCCATTGCTCAATGCCTTTCTGAGTCACGTGTCTCTGTGCTCCTTGTCCAGAGGCCACACTGGGTCCAGGGGACGGGCATGCGCAGCCAGCTCTAGGTGCCCTGGGACCTGCCTGCCTGCGTGGTGGGCGAGGGGCTCTCTGCAGACCTAGAGAGGGACGCCTCTGGCAGGTGGCCTCCAGCCCTCTCTCTGCACCTCCCCTGCACCAGAGCTCCTGCCTCCCTCCCGATGGAGCCAGATGCTGTTGCCAGGCAACTCTGCCGGTTCCCTTTGTTTTGAGGCCCTGAGTCTGAGTCCCAAGTCTGAGTTCTGCCCTCCAGGCCCTGAGCACACATTCCCCTTGACCCACTGTGAGCACAGGGGAGGCGCCAGGGGCCAGGCAGCCCCTTGCACTTGGGCTGCGAGGCCGGGAGGACGTCCCTGGAGTGTCTTTGGCTGTCCCTGCCCTCTGCCCGGTAGGCTCCTCAGAACAGAACACCCACCATCCGCACAAGGTGCTCACTTGTCCGGGGAAACCCAGCCTGCTAGAGCCTCGCCTCTCATTGGGCAGCCCTCCACAGACACCAAGAAGTGTCCCCAGCTAGCAGAGTCTCCTGGTCCTCCCAGGCTCAACGCTCTTCCTTCCCTCTCTCTCCCTGATGAAACAGCTTCCTCTGCCTGGCCCTCAGGAAGCTAGGACACCAGGGTATAGCCAGGGTAGGGGCGCTGGGGGGCAGTTGGTGGGGGCAGGGATCGATGTGGACCGCCTGGCCAGGACCTCTGATGGGGAAGTGCCTGTGGCTATTTGACCAGGGCAGTTGCCTCCCTGATCAGACTTGGCACCAGGCCCTCTCCAGCCCGAGAGGCAGGCGCTGCTGTCCCCAGCTCTAGCAGTCTCTGGAGTTCCCCACCTCCCATCCTGACAGGCCCCAGCCCTGGCCTTGCTCTGCATACAGGGTTCTATGACCTTGGAGTGCGGGAAACCAAGGTCTTAAGAATGGGGGGGGAGGGCTGAGCCCCGGTGGCGTCGTGGTGGTGCGCGGGACTGCGGCCCACTGGGACGGAGGTTCAATTCCAGCAGTGGGGCTGGGCCTCCTACTCCCACCACCGGAGAGCAGTGATGTCCCCCCCCCCCAAAAAAAAAAAAGAATGGAGGGACTTGGGGGTCAAGAAGACCCAAAGTTCTGACTACTGGCTGGGGCCCACGCTGGGCCTCAGTTGCCCTGGCCTCTGTACCCACTGCTCCCTGCAGGCCCCAGGTCTGCTGGCAGGCGATTGTCATAGGGCCATGTCCCTGCAGGTGTCTACCAGGTCCCAACGTGTGCGTCTGAAAGCGTCTGACTCTATACGCACTTGGGCGCAAGGGGGTGTCCACCTCAGCTGGCCTCTCTGCAGTCCTGTCACCTCCCTGTTCTCTGAAATGGTGGCTGGAGGCCAACTCAGACTGGCCAGAGACCAGCTTGTCTGACCCGAAGCCAAGAGCTGCCGTCACGCTGGAGGGTCTGCTCACTGACGGGTCATCTGACAGAGCAATGTTGACCTCTTGAGTGTCACTCTTCCTGGGTCCACGGCACTGCCCACGGGGCTCCGGCCCTGACATGGCAACAGCAGCAGCGGCGCCTGGGCGGGTGGATGTGGGGGCCCACGTCCCCCGTGAGCAGAGCATCTGCGGCGCTCTGGACTGCACTTCGGGCCGCCTGTCTGTGTGCTCAGAGCTTGTGTCCGTGAGCACCCCCGAGAGCACACGTACGTGTCTGAGCGTGTTTGGGGTGAGCGGGAGGGGGGCTCAGCGGGCAGATTAGGGAGATGCCGAACAAACCAACTTGATTGCAGGAGGTGAGCATGTGGGGGGAGGGTGGGTGGGTGTTTCTGAGAATGAGTGCCGTTGGGAGTGGTGGTGTGTGCCTGGGTATGTGCGCGTGTACCCCAGCGTGTGTGCCTCTGCATGCCAGTGAGCGCATGCTTGTGTGCGCGTGTGTACCCCCTCCGCTCCAGAAGCCCAAGTGGGGTGAGTCCGCCCCGCTGGGTCTGGAGAAGCCTGAGCCTACCAGTGGGAAGACACCCTCGGGTGGGCGCAGGTGGCCAGAGCCCGGGGGAGTCCCCCTGGGCTCCCCAGCACCTCCTGACTCCCCACAGCTGGTCGCAGGGACCCCTGCTTCCCTCTGCAGCTGCCTCCGCCTCTCACCTTCCAGGCTCACCTCTGGGCCACGGGCTCTTCCTGGGATTGCACCACAGCTGGTGCTCAATAAATGATGGATCGATTGATGAATGAAGCGGGATTGGTCTCGGAGCAGTATGCAGACTGGGTGGGCAGGAACGCCCAGACAGGGGTGGGGTCAGGGCAGGGGCGTGCTGGTCAAGGGCTGGCAGAGCTTGGGTTTGGGGCCCTGGGGCCAGCAGGACGCCTCCACGTGTTCGCTGCTCCCCTGGGGCGCTCCGGTCACCGTCTGCCCTGCCTGGGGCGGTAGCCTGCAGGTTATTTATGACCCTCCCCCCTCCCCTCCCTCCCCTGGCGGCAGCTGAGGCTCCGGCCCAGCGGCCGAGGGGCCCCGAGCGGGGGATCACGAGCAGCGACCGGCTGGCGCCCGGGCTTGGCAGGTGGAGCGTCAGCCTAGGCTGGGCGCCGGGCTGTGACCAAGGGTCCCGGAGTGCTGTCCAGAATTCGGAGCGGGGGTAAACGCCACCCTGCTTCAAGCTCCGTCCCTTTGGGCTCTCTGGAGCCGGAGAGGCAGCCAGGAAGGTGCACGGTTCCCGGACAGGGACAGGGTGAGGTTGGGAGTCCTTGGGGAGGGGGGGGTGGCCCTGTGAGGAGAGGGTCTTAGAGGGAGCTCTTCATTCAGGCAGGACGTTCTAGAAAGGGACCCTCCTTCTCCTGCTAGGGCCAGGATGGAGGAGCTAGGTTTGACCCCTCCCCATTCCCTACCCTCTCTCCCAGCCAGCTAGATGCCTCCCCAGAAACCAGCCCCAGCCCAGCCCAGTGTTTGCCTACCAGTGCTGTGGGCCAGAGTTTGGGAGTAAGGGGTGGTCACACATAGTGGGCAGGCAAGCACCAGGGGAGTGGCCAGGACACATAGTTCAGGAAGGCCGTAGCTACCAGCTCCCTCCCAAGTCATCACAGGGTTAGGGCTGGGCCAGGTGGGCACGCTGGTGAGCCTGGGAATAGGTGAGGACAGGGTGGTAGAGGATCAGGGCTGTGGCCAGACTGTGCCCACAAACACCCCCCCCCCATTCACCTGGCCTCTCGCCAGGTAAAGCCTATCCCCTCCCCCTCCCCGGCACACCTCCCCACAAACCAGACAGCCCCTCACCAATCCCAGGTGTCACACCAGGAGCTGGGCTGGGTGAGGGGCTGGGAGAGAGGGCAACCTGTAGTCTGGGAGCAGGCTACCAGGTCCCCTGGCACACCTGGAGGACCCACCTGTCGGTATCTGGGCACCCAGAGGCATCCCAGTGAGGGCTCACCATGTCCGTCCCCACACATTGCCCCCGGTAGGGATGTTGTGGGCCGTCCGAACTCCAGAGACTGGGTGTCAGGGGCCCCAGAGTCAGCCCCTCTCGCCCTCATCGCTCTGGCCTCCTGGGTCTGGGTCAGTCTCGGGGTCCTGAGTCAAGCCATGCTTGCTGAAGGTATGGCAGCAGAGGGGAAGCAATAGGCCCGGCCAGGGGTCCAGCCACCTGCTTGGCTCATGCTGGCTTTTGCTAGAAGGAAGTTGGATAGGATGGGGGCTTTGCTTGGGTCTGCTCATGCCTCCCAGGCCCTCCCCCACAGAAGGAGCTATGGGCACAGACCTGTGGGCAGAGCCTGGGTTAGGGGAGATACCCACAGGGCCCCCCCGCCAGGTACACCAAGCAGTTGACCCACCTGGGGGTGCAGTGGGAATAGAGCCAGGGTCTGGCAGAGGGAGCTCCATCAGGCTTTGGACCACCTGCAGTACCGTCCAGTTTGACCCCCCAGCCCCCCCCAAGACAGACAAGTCCCACCAGCCGGCCTGAAGTTCCTGACTCACGTGCAGGTGCACAGACCAGTCCATCGGGGCGTCAAATGGGTCCCTTGCTTTAGGCTGGGTGGAGGCCCCACTTGCTTTTGTCCTGAGGCAAAGAGCCAGGCGTTGCTACAGCTGAGTGACATTGTGTGTGTACCTCTCCCCCAGCGCCCCCCACCCCAAGTCTCAGTCCTTTCATCCCTGAAAGGGGCTCACAGGACAGATCACTAGCAGCGATGGGCGAGAAAGGGCGAAAGGTACAATTGTCCGAATGGCTGGGCTTGTTTTCCGAGAGGGACACGGACACGCACCACCAACAGCCCCACAGGTGGCAGATGCGCTGAAGGGCCCCACCCACCCGCATCGCACCCCAGTCGCCGTTCCAGGGGCCCCAGGAGGGCCAGACATCCCCCGCTCCCCGCCCCGCGTGTGCGCCCCACGTGGAGTCCCGGACTTCAGCTTTCCTCGAACCAGCTGCTGCCCAAGTGAGCCAGGCCGACAATGGCGCGGTCTGCGCGCGCCGTCTCGCCCCCATCCGCCTCCCGGGGTCCCCCTTCCTTCTGCCCCAGGGCCCCCTGGAGAGGAGGGCAGGGTCCGCAGGCTGATCTCGCCGCCCACCCCTCCACCCCCGCCTCCGTCCCCGCCCGCAGGAGCCTGGTCGGCCGTCACGCGCCCCCCGCCAGAGCCCGCGCCCGCCCGCCGCGCCGGGGCCGTTTAAATGGGCCAAGTTGTGGCGGCGGCGGCGGCGGCGGCGGCGGCGGCGGCGGCGGCGGCGGCGGGAGTCTCCCAAGTCCCCGCCCGGCGGGCGGGCGGGCGCGCGCCAGTGTGCGCGGTGCGCGGACCCGGAGGCGGCGGGGCGGGGGCCTGGGACGCCCCCGGGCGGGGCGGGGCGCGGGCCCGGCCACTCCTCACTGCCCGGCTGGGCCGGGCAGGCGACCAGCGAGCCGGGCGTGGGGTGGCCCCAGGGGGCGCGGCGCAGGTGGCCCGGGCGCGGGACTTCTGGCGCCCCGCGGAGCCCCAGGGCCCCGAGGCTGCGGTGCTCCGCGGGTCGATCGGGAATCGATAGGAGCTCCCGGCGGCACCATGTCTCGGGCCGCCGAGCCCCCGCCAGGCGGCCGGGCCACGGTCCGGAGCGTCCCGGCGGGCGGCGCGGCGGCGGCGGCGGCGGCGGCTCTGGGCGCCTGGGCGCAGTAGCGGGCAGGGCGGGCGCGAAGCCAGGCGCCTCCCGGGTCCCCTCCCGCCCCCGCGGCCCAACTCTAGGCCGGGCCAGAACAAGTTGCGCCAGCGGCGGACAGCCGGGCCCAGGGGCCACGGGCGCGCCATGCCAGCGGTCAAGAAGGAGCTGCCGGGCCGCGAGGACCTGGCCCTGGCCCTGGCCACCTTCCACCCGCCCCTGGCCGCGCTGCCGCTGCCCCCGCTGCCGGGCTACCTGGCGCCGCTGCCCGCCGCCGCCGCCCTCCCCCCGGCCGCCTCGCTGCCCGCCGCCGCGGCCGGCTACGAGGCACTGTTGGCGCCGCCGCTCCGCGCCTCGAGCGCCTACCTGAGCCTCCACGAGGCCGCCGCGCACCTCCACCTGCCGCGGGACCCGCTGGCCCTCGAGCGCTTCTCCGCCGCGGTGGCGGCGGCGCCCGATTTCCAGCCGCTGCTGGACAACGGCGAGCCGTGCATCGAGGTGGAGTGCGGCGCCAACCGCGCGCTGCTCTACGTGCGCAAACTCTGCCAGGGCAGCAAGGGCCCGTCCATCCGCCACCGCGGCGAGTGGCTCACGCCCAACGAGTTCCAGTTCGTCAGCGGCCGCGAGACGGCCAAGGACTGGAAACGCAGCATCCGCCACAAAGGTGCGGCCGCGCCGGGGGACCCGCGCGTGGACCCCCCGCACTCCCGGGGGACCCGCCGCCGCCGCCGCCGCCGCCGCCGCCGCGGGGGAATCCCGGCTCTGTCCCGAGGGGGCGCTGCAGGTCCGGGGCTGTGCGGCGACAGCCCCCCCCCCGCCCCCCCCGCGTCCCGCACGGTGGCCTCGGCGGGCCGGGCGGGAGGACCTGGGGAAGTTGACGGGCACTCGGGGCCAGCGGGCCGGAGGCTGGCTCGGTGGGACACCTGCCTGCCCCGAGGCGGACCGGGGCTCCGGCGAGAGTACAGGGGTGCACGTGCAGTCGGGGTGCGGGGCGCGCCCGTGAAGGCAGGGGGAAGGCGCGGGCAGGTGGGGGCGGCGCGGGCGCGCGCGGAGGCGCGGAGGCGCGCGCGGAGCCCGAGTGCCGGGGCCAGGCGCGGCCTCTTCGGGCGCCGCGGGCAAGAGCCTGGCTCTGCGGGCGCGACGTGGGGGGCCGCCGGCGCGGACCGCGGGGGAGCGTGGGCAGCGCCAGGCGCAGGGAGGGAGTTAGAAAGTTAGGCACCGGGTGGCCCTGGACTTTGGGGTTCGCGGCGCCGCGGGGGGGCCGCCACCTCCTGTCGCCGGAGTGGGCACCGCGCCGGGTCCCTACGGTGCGGCTCCCCTGCGCCCGCAGGCGGCCTCCCTGGCCGCGGCAGGGACTCCCGGAGGAGGGAGGCGGTCTGGGCGGGAGGGGTGGGGCGCGGGGAGGGACGCGGAGGCGGGGTAGAGGCCCGGCCTCTGCCAGCCAAGGCGCTCGCCCCAGCTGGGTTTCCAGCCTGCAGCTCCCCGCGGCGGCGGCCGCCAGGGTGGGCCCGGCGGCGGCGGCGGCGGGCTGGGAAGTTGCTCGGAGCTGGGGAAGGGGAGGGTGTGCTTCGTCCACGTGCCGCCGGCTGCGCCCCGGGAAGCCGTGCCACCCACGCGGGCTTCGGCGCCTGCCGACCGCACCGCCTCCGGCTCTCTTGGCAGGGAAAAGTCTGAAGACGCTCATGTCCAAGGGCATCCTGCAGGTGCACCCTCCCATCTGCGACTGCCCGGGCTGCCGCATCTCCTCCCCCGTGGTAAGAGTTGGGG
>PVJH01023435.1:0-14814 GCA_004026705.1 Nesogale talazaci | reverse complement strand
GCTTCTCCCAAAGACCAGAGGGTGGGGTCTTCCTGGGTGGGTTCTGCCTTCTTTGGTCTGGGGGTCACCGCGTTGTCTGGGCCAACTGTGAAAGGCCCCAGTCAGGGTGGCACTTGCTCTGGGGTGGCTGCAGTCTTGCATTCCAGTGACTTGCCTGTCAGGGTGGAAGGGGCTGGGAGCTGGAGCCCTAGCCAGAAGGGTCTGGATGAGGCTGGTTCATGCAGTGTGGCCTTTGGTGACGAGAGCAGAAGTGGGGGGAATTGGCGGCCCCCTCATGGAGAAGTTGGAGAGAGTGGGTGCTGTCACTGTGCCCCATGGTTCCCCATTCTTGCTCCTCTCAGAAGCCCCTATTCCAGATGGGAACAAGGACTCTAAGTGACATTGGCCCAGAGGGCAGTCCGGGCCCTGGAAATGTTAGGGGCAGGTCACGTCTGTGGGCATAGGTAGTGACTGGACATCACAGACACCCATTCTGCAAGCAGGGCTTGCCCCCACAAATGCTACACATTACTGCATGGGAGGGGCGTGGCCAGATCCACCCTGTGACACTCCAGGGGTCCTCAGTTGCCAATACCTGGCCAGCTCCCCAAGTGAACCCCCTGAACTCCTTCCTATGCCCCCAGCCCACTGGCCCTGCCCCCCTACCCTTTAAGACCAGAGGCCACAGAGGCCTCCCCTGCTACTGCTTTGTCTTCCACAGGGTCCTTTGGGGAACTCAGAGCAGGTCTCTGTTTATGTTTTTCTTTTTCCTTTTTTTTTTTTTTGGGGGGGGGCGCGTCTTGAGTCCTTCTAGGGCAGGCCAAGAGCCCACCTTCAATTTATCTGAATTGTGCATCATTGTGGGGCAGGAGGTGAATATTTTTCCCCCATTGCCAGGGGAACCCTAAGACTCAGCAAGGGGGGAGGCTGTGGTCTGGGGCCATGAGCTGATGTCACCCCTCCTGAGTGGGGTCCCTTTCATTCATCCCCTGTCCCCTGGGGACACCCTGAAGGTCTCCTGGAGTCCTTAGCAGCTACTGCTGTCATCCTGAGGTTCCCAGCCCCCTGCTGACAGCATCTCTCTCTCTCTCCTCTCTCCTCTCTCTCTCCTCTCTCTCTCTCTCCCTCCCTCTCCTCTCTCCTCTTTCTCTCTCCCTCTCTCCCCCCCCCTCTCTCTCTCTCTCTCACACACACACACACACACACACACTGTGGAAGTCACAGGGGGAGCTTGAGGTCCTGCCCCTTGCCTTGTGGACTTGGCTGGGACAGAGTCTCTGGCACCCGCTTTTCAAGTCTGGGTGCTGTTAGATAGGCTGTGGATTGACATTTTGGACTCAAGCTGCTCAGGTCTCTTTCTGCAGCGACCCCCAGACAGCCCCTCCTCAGCATTCCCAGGCCACCGGCAGGGACCAGGTTTCTCTGTGGATGCTTTTACAGCCGGCGCATTGACATACAGCCTGGGAACACTTGGGACACATCCTGGGTTCCTTTTGTGGGCCTTCTCCCTCCTGCCTGCCTGCCTGCCTGTCTGTCTGTCTGTCTGTCTCTCTCTCTCACACACACACACACACACACACACACACACACACACGAGGACCACACACCAGGCAGGCAGGCAGGAGAGGAGAAGATGGGGCCCTCCGGAGGCTGAGGCTGGGTCCCAGTGCCTGGGCTACAACAGGCCAGAGTGGGGAAGACTTGAGCAGGGGCTTGCCGCCAGAGTGCACCCACCAGGCAGCTGGCAGGCTACTCTACCAGACCCCAGTCAGCCTCCATCTGCCAGGCCTGTCCTCCAACACCCCCCACCCCCCACCCAGCCCATCCTCGTCCAGCTTCTGCTGGGTCACCTAGGAGCGTGGGCATGGCAGGGAGGGAGACCCAGGGTGTCACGGGCAAGTGAGAGGAGACCTCGGTCCCTGGATCCAGGTGTGGGTAGGGGCAGACCATAGTGTCCAGACCCACTGGGGGCAGGTGATCATGGTTCCCAGAGGCCACATACCAGAACTCATAGCCTCTCCAGAGTACTCTCAGGTCTGTGGTGGGGATGCAGGGGGCTTCGGGGCCACGTGTCTGGAGGTGACTTTGACTCAAGACCTTTGACCTTATGGAGCTTACAGGTGTGACAGGATACCGCAAACAGTCCTGGCAGTGAGGAGGGACACAGTGTCTTGGAATGCCCCAGGTGGGCAGAGAGGGCAAGGGGAAGCTAGGGAGTTCCCAGGTCTGCTGCCTCCTTGAGCCCGCAGTCCCCTGGAGTGTGTGACCACTGACTGCGTTTCTCTGCCCATGTGTCCTGGACACACAGGCCATCAGCATGCCATCTTGGTGCAGGGTCTTCCGGGCGCCTGTCTGTGCCCACGGATGTACCTCCTGCCATGTCCCTGCAGATCCGCATGTCCCCAAGTCTCAGAGAGAGAGATGGTTGACCAGGTGCCCTCTGGTCACTTCTGACGCGTGGTGGTCCTCAGCAGAGCAGAGAGGAACACACATGCTTTGTCCTCACCATCGTTGGGTTTGAGCCGGTGATGGAGGGACTGGTCAGGCTGTCTTGCCCAGGCTCTTCTTTTTGAGGGAAACTCCCTGATGCTGGGTCCTGGGGCCTGGTTGGTCTGCAAAGGGGTGGGGTCTTTGGGCCACGAGCTCAGCAGGGTCCGAGATTGTCTGCTCTCGACGGCGAAGGGGGAGGGAGTCATCACACCTCTGCCAGCGCCAGGCTCTGTGTGGTAGCAGCAGTGTGGAATGAGGCCGCCCTGTTGACGTTGGTTCGGGTGTTCATGCTGGACTGGGCTTGTCCACATTGGCTTCAGTTTGGCGGTTCACACTGGACCGTGCTTGTTGACATTGGCACCGCTTTGGGATTCCCACGGCGGGGACCCTGGGGCACTCAGTGGGGGAGCAGAGTGAAGGACGCGTCAGTCGGCTCACGGAGGGTAGGGTGGGCCTGGGGCTAGGGGACCCTTTCCCACCCTCATCACAGGCTGCGCGGCTGTTTGTCTGGAGCGGGGATGGCCTGGCTTCATGCCCCGAGATGCACACATGCCCTGACTGCGCCCCTTGGTGCTTGGTGGTCACTGACCGCAAAGGCTTCTGCAGCCTGGGAGACGACAGGCCTGACCCTTCTCTCCTCTGCTTGCCCAGAACCGGGGGCGACTGGCTGATAAGAGGACCATCGCCCTGCCCCCTGCTCGGGTCCTGAAGAAGGAGCCAGCCCCCAGCTTCCTGGCGAGAGATGGTGCCTGCGACGGGAGTGGCCCGGCCTGCCGGCGGCGGCCAGCTCTGAAGCGGGAGGACGACCTACGAGTCAGTATCATGAAGAGAAGGTGATTGGCCAGGATGGGCCGTGGGATGCGGGGGAGGGGGAGAGAGAACACGGAGGAAGCAGAGTCTATAGGGTCCACAGGGTAGGGGCAGTGTCGGCGACTCCCCTGCCCTCGCGGCTCCCCGAGGCTTGAGTGTCACCTTCCTGTTGACTGTCCCACCCCCACTTCCAGCAGAGTCACCTTCAGCTGCCCGAACACCCAGCCATCTACCTGTCTGTCTGTCTGTCCATCTGTCTGTCCACTTGTCTAACACAACACATGCTTCGGGAGAACCTTTTAGACGTCCACAGCGTTTCCAACCCTTTAGCCCACTGGTTCCCAACCTTCCTCAGGCTGTGACCCTTTCATACCGTTCCTCATGTGGTGGTGATCCCCCCCAAAAAATAAAATTATTTTTGCTGGGCTGAGCCCCGGTGGTGTAGTGGTTGTGCGCGGGACTGCGGCCCACTGGGATGGAGGTTCAATTCCAGCTCCACAGGAGCAAAGGCTGGGCCTCCTACTCCCACCACCAGAGGGCAGTGATGCCCCACCCCCCAAATTATTTTTGCTGCTACTTCAGCACTGTCATTTTGCTGTTATGAATTGGGCGGCCCCTGTGAAAGGGTCGTTCAACCCCTAAAGGGGTCGCGACCCACAGGTTGAGAACTGCTGCTTTAGCTGCTTCACACATTCCAGATTCGCCCCAAAGTTAATCCCCCGCAACCCATCTCTGCCCACTGCCCAGCCTGTTTGCCCACCTTGTCCATCCTGGTTCCGAGCCACCCTTCTCTTGACCTTGGGGTCTTTGGCGGGGGTGGGGGGGGGAAGACCCTTCACCTGGCAGAGGTACCAGATGCATGGGACCCACCGACCTCTTTCCCTGCAGGGTCCACACCCACTGGGACGTGAACATCTCCTTCCGAGAGACATCCTGCAGGTAGGAGTCCAAGCCGGCTTTTCGATCGTTCTCTGAGGATTTCATAGGTACCTCCCACCTGGGCCTGTTCCCTGGATCTGTGGGCCTGCCCTTGGATTACAGGCTTCTGGAATGTCACCCTGACTCATGGAGGCCCTGTAGGGACAAGACAGAACCACCCCTGTGAGTTTCCAAGACTGTCACTGATGGGGGTGGGCGAGGGGGCTTGTCTTTCTTCTAGGGGCAGCCGGTGGTTTCAACCTTGTGGTTAGGAAGGAGCCCAACGCATAACCCACTCTCTTGAGTCCGAACTGGCTTGATGGCCGGGAGTGTTTGTTTTCCGAATCTCACTCTGACCCTCACTCGGCCCTGTACAGACCCAGCCGTAGAACCCGGATGGGAGCGGGAGAGGAGAACAGATAGGATTCCCAACTCCTCCTCCAGGATGCAGTGGGCGTGATGCCCAGTCTTCTTCAGGGTTGGGGGCACCAGGGAGTCCACCACAGCAGGCACAGGGCGGGCGAGCGGGCTCTGAGAGAGCCCCCCAGCAGCCCCCCAGTCCCAGCCCTGTCTCTGGCAGCACCGGTTTTATTTACCACTGGAAGAAAGCAGCAGGGTCCCAGAGCCGGATTACAATAAAAACATCTTTAAACTTATTTCCACCTCATTTTGGAGTTGCCAGCTCCACTGATCATTTTTACGAACCGTCATGAACATTGATGACGTTTTATGAGCCTTTTACTTGGGACGTTACAAGATAAATTTGTCAGTAAGGTCCCAAGGAGAACCGAGGGCCTGCCCCTCCCGCCGCGCCCCCCCCCCCCATAGCCAGGAGGACACCCTTTCCTGGCTGCTCCCACCTGCATCAGCTGCGCCTAGGCCCAGGGGAGCAGGGGCCACTGACCAAAGGCATCCCTACCCAGGCCACGATGGGCTGGACGGCACCCTAACTTTACCAGGAGAGCAGCACTGAACCCCGCTGAGGGCTTTGGGAACTCTGCTCAGTGACCCCAAGGCCTTTCGCTCTCGCTGTTTTCCTCCCTGCCTCTTTCTGGGCCTGACCTTTTGTCCTACTGTCCCCAGTCTTCCGTCTGCCCATCTGTCTCCTTCTTCTGTCTGCCTGGCTTTCTCCCTGTCTCCATCTGTCCATCCTCTGTCCATCTGTCTCCATCTTCATCCACCTGTCTGTCTCCACCTGTGTCTGTCCCTCCATCTTCACCTGTCTATCTCTATTCCTGTCTCTCTTCCTGTCTGGTGAGCAGCTGGGGTGAGCAGAGCTCCACGTGCAGGATTGGTCGGGTGTGTCCCCCGCTGGCCCCCAGCCAGTGACCACTCACACCCCTTGTCTTCATGGGGAACATGGTCTCTTCTCTCTGGGGCCGAGGCCTTCCTCCCCAGCCCTCTGGGCACAATGGGGCCAGGGTTACTTTGTAGTTCTTTACCCAACACCTAGCTTAATGTGCCTGTGAGTGACCAGGCAGGTCCCCCCTCCCACACCCAGGAGGGAGAGTCAGAGGTTCTCAGGACCTCTCAGACACCCTGAAGAGCCAAGACCAGTCCCTGTGTGGTGCTCAATGGGGGACTCTTCAGGGAGTGCAGGGGAGGCCCTGCTGTCCTGAATCCTTGGGAGACAGGCTGACCTCCCATGGGAGCCTGGGCCGCGCCCCCACCCCCACCCCCACGGTGCTGAGAGCAGCAGTTCTTGCTGGGGCCCCCCCCTCCGCCCTCGCCTTGATGAGGATGATGGAGGGGATGAGATTCGCTGCGAATTAATCCCATAAAGGACTTACCCAGCCCCACCTGCCCTCCTATTTGCACGGGGCGCTGGGGGGCCTGCATCTGGGTCTCCCAGAAGGCCTTGGAGCTGGCTTCAGCCCAGCCCTTGGCCTTGAGATGGATCTGATTAGAGACCAGCCTGGATTAGACCGGCCACGGGCCCAGGCCAGGGAGGCTATTTAAGAAGGTTTAGGCTCGGGGTTCCCTGGTCACTCTTGGAGGACCTGTGTGGTGTGGCCAGCCGCGAGGCTCCTCTGTCACAGTCGCAGGTGGGCCGGGGGGTGGGGGGGAGCCCAGCCTGGGCAGGGTGGAAGCCAGGAGCTGTAGGGGAGGTGGGCAGCCTTCCCACAGCCGCCCCTGGGGTTCTTCCCGCCTCTTCTCCTGGGGTCTGTGAGTGTGGACTGAGGGGCTGAGCAGGAAGATGGAAATGGAGGGCACAAAGGGTTAAGGGTCCGGAGTCTGGCTGGCTAAAGTGCTCAGGCCCAGGTGAGCCTGGCTCCCCATCTGGGTGCAGCGGGGGATGTGTGTGGGTTTCTATGTTCTCTTGTGAGGTCTGCGATCTCACGTGCATACGGGTATACACATGTGTCCCCCTGGAGGTCCTCACTGTGCACTTGTGTGTGTGTCCCCACGGGTGTGTGTATGCCCCTGCAGGCGCGTACTTGGGATATCCAGCTCGTGTGTGTGTGTGTGTGTGTGTGTGTCGGTGTCCCCACAGGTGACAGGTGCCCTTCTGTCACCTTGCAAGTGCTGGCGTGCGCGCAGGTGTGTGGCAGCCCTTAGGACTTCTCTCTGGACCTCTTTTCCAGGAAACGGGGTTGGCGTTGACCTGGGCGGGGGGCCGCGCGGTCCCAATGAGCTGGGTGATTCAAGCATCTCTGGCTGCCTGTGCTGCAGTAACCAGTACAGAGAGCAGTCCTTTCTGGAGAGGGCAGGGGCAGGCTGGTCTGGGGACAAGGACTTGGCCCAGAGGCCTTTCTGCAGCTGGAAGTGGTGGCGCGGGCCCGTGGCACACGACTCGCCCGCACGACTACCCTGGGGGTAGTCCTGCTCCCAGGGGGATGGGTCTCGCCAGGCCTGGTCTGGACTATTGGGCCGCCCTGGCCTCCTGCCCACCGTCCCTCTTGCTCTGCTGCAGCCAGGACAGTGACCTCTCCACCCTCATCTCCAGCGTGCACCGCAGCAGCCGCCACCTCGTGATGCCGGAGTCCCAGAACCGCTGTGAATTCCAGAGAGGCAGCGCCGAGCTGGGTCTGGGAGCTGCAGGTGAGGGCTGGGGGCCAGGGTGGGGGAGCCCCCTCGCCGCCCACCCCCCCTCCGGGAGTCTGTGTTCAGCAGCCTGGGCGCGCCACCCCCAGCAAGCAGCCTTGGCTGGCAGCCAGGAGGCCAGTGAGGCGGAGGTGGCGAGGCTGCCTGTCCCCTGGGGCGCCCCGTGATGGTAATTGTGTTAATCCCGCCAGGCAGACAGGAGGCGGGGTTGTGGCTCCACTGCCGTTGTGGCTAGAGGGGTGGGGGAGGGGGAGGGGGCTGGCTGGGAGCCACCAAGGCCACTGCCTACCCCCTGCCCTTCTGGGGGGAGGAGGCCCCCAGACCTGCACATGCAGCCCTCTCAGGCCACTGGAACCTCACCCAGTCGCCCACCTCCCGGGGCACCGACAGCTCTCCACCCAGGCTCCCCTGCCTCTCACCTGGTCTGCCTGCCGGAAGAGTTCAGGTCAAAGGGCTGCCCTGAGACCCATGCCCCACCTGAGGGGGCACCTGGCATTGAGTCTGGGTGGGATTGGAGTTCTGGGGCCTGGCAGGCTCTGGGAAGGTAGGATGGCCTGCGGGCCGCCCTTGCCTGGGGACCTGGGGACCTGGGAGGCAGGGGCTGCTTCGAGCCAAGCTGGATGAGTGAGGCGGCCAAGCGGCTGATAAAATCTAATTGCCCCATCGATTGGGCGGAGCAGCCATGATTGAGATGTTCTTAGCCAGCGGGGGGCCTCCCCCGACTGCCTGCACACACGCGTGCGGGCACACACACGCACCCTGAGGTACACAGGCGTGTGCGTGTGCACATCATCAGCCTGTGTGCACAGCCGCACGTTCTGCCTGTGCCTGAAGTTGCCCGTGCGCTGTGTCTATTACAAGTGTGCATCCAGGCCGGGGTGCTGAACCCCGTTTTGGCAGGAGGTATCGCCCGCTCTTGCTTCCTGGGACCCCCTTACACCAGCCTTTCCCCAAACACAGATGTGTTGGCACTTGAGTCCCCTTGTCAGGGCTGGGAGCAGGTCGGTGAGGCGGTGGCAGGGGCTGCCCTGGCCACCCCTGCTGTCCCTGGCATTTCCTGTGAGTGCAGCCTTCCTCAGGGCAGGGGGGACAGCGACTAGTGAGTCCCTAGCCCTCCAGACCGCCCTCCCCAAGGCTGTGACAGTGGTTTCCCGGCAGGTCTTCTCCAGGGAGGGGAGGGAAGCAGGCTGCCCTGGGGTAGCCTCTGGGTTATGTAGAGACACCCCCACCCTTAGCCGGTTCGTAGAGGAGTGGTGGCGGGGTGCTGCAGGGGTGGTGCACCGCCCCCCCTCGTCTGCCTGTGTCCCTGTCAGAGACCTGGCAGCCCTTGCCCTGTTTCCAGCCCATCCTGCCCAGTTCTCAGCCACTGCCCCTCTCGTGGGGGCAAGGTTGGGGCAGGGGCTGGGCTGCCCCGGCCAGTGGCAGCAAGGGGCCGAGATCAATAAGTTATTAGCACCATTCTGTCAGCTGTAATGTGGAGATTGATCGGCCGCCGGGCCGCCGCACTTCCCGGCCTGATAAAAATGACAGATTAAGGGAATAAGAAAAAGGAATTAAGCTCGGGAGCTGACGGCCGGGCTTCCGGGGCGGCTCCAGTCTGGAAGGCCGTGCATCCAGGTGTCAGGGTGGACCTGGGCCGGGCAGGGACGGTCACCCACCTTTCCGGGAGGTTCCTGAGCACCGGGCAGGCCGGGGCCCTGGGTGAGGGAGCCACCGGGTTGGGTGGGGGGGCATATGGAAGGCTATGGGTGTCTCCTGGAGGTGTCTGTGGGACACTGTCTGTGTGGAAGGTGAAGCTGGTTGGTTGGCGGGTGGGGGCTGCGCGGCTCTGCCCAGTTAAGCAGGAGAGCAGAGGTCCTGCCCAGCCAAGCAGCCTGGGGGGTGCTTTCCTAATTAGCATGGCTACATTCCTCCCCTCCAGCCTGGCATGGGGCCCCGCGTCACCAGCCTTCCCCCTACCCCCACCCCGTCAAATCAAAAGCATCTTGTTCTCTCAAATCACTGGCAGGAAGCCCTATGAGCCTGGCCGCCAGGCGGGCAGCAGAGGAGCAGCCGCCCCCGGGGTCCCCAGCTTCCCTGAAGCTCCTGCAGGTCACACATCCTCCTCCCCGGAGCCCAGGGCCATGTATGTTGTGCCACACACCTGGCATCCTCCCCCCACCTTCATGGTGTCCTTGATCACTAAGCTCCAGCCGGAACCAGCCTCCGCTCACCAGGACCGGCGGGAGGCGGGAGTGTGCGTGGGGGACAAGGGCTGGGCCCCTCCCTGAGACATCCCTCCTGCAGGTGACAGCTTGGGCAAGAGGCTGAGCTCCTCCCCCCACGTCAGTATCGACTGCCCCGCCGAGAAGAAGGCCCGGAGCCAGTCCCCCGCAGGTGAGGTGCCCCAGCCTGGGGGAGCCCTCCATGGGCCAGGTGGGAGGGTGGGGGACGTGCGCAGGGCAGGCTCTGAAGCAGCCCCCCACCCCCACCCCCGCCGTGTGCTTGTGCCCCAGGGACTCTGCTGCTGCCCGAGCTCGGGCCGGGCATGGCCCCCGAGGAGCACTACCGCCGCCTCGTGTCCGCGCTCAGCGAGGCGGGCACCTTTGAGGACCCCCAGCGCCTGTACCACCTCGGCTTGCCCGGCCACGGTGGGTGCCCACGCCACGCCCCCGCCCCCCAACAAACAAACATACCTTCACATCTGCCCGGACGCGGGCCCTGGCTATGCCCCCACCCCTCTCCTGTGGCGGCCACGCCCCCGCCCCCCAACAAACAAACATACCTTCACATCTGCCCGGACGCGGGCCCTGGCTATGCCCCCACCCCTCTCCTGCGGTGGCCACGCCCCCTTGCCTCCAGCGTGGCACCCTTCCCTGAGAGGGCATGAGGAAACTGAGTCCCAGAGGGCCTCTCCGCCCGTGTCCTGCTTGGGCCCGCAGCCCAAGTGAGCTCACGGGGTCGGGGTGCCCAGGTCGGAGGTGAGGGAGGGAGGGCACCGGCGTGCCCGCGCCCCCCCCCCCCCCCCCCCCCCCCCCGCCGTCTGTCCAGCTGTACCCTGGCCTCCCCTGCCAGGCCTGCCCAGCCCAGGGAGTCCTGGTGGCTCGGGCAGGAAGCAGTTCTCCCGGAAAGGGGGCAGGCTCTCCTCTCCGCACACCAGGCACTGTCCCCCAGGGCAGCTCAGGCACCGGGAGAGAGCCTGAATAATTCACCAAATGTTAATAATTTAAAAATCTTCCTTTTTAATTGCTTTCCCTGCCCTGCCTGGGGCCGCTGCTGGCCGGCGAGGGGGAGGGCTGTGGGCCGCTCGCCCGCCCGGGGAGCCGGCTGTCAATCACGGGCCCCGCCGCCGAGCCGCCACCCCCGCTGCGGAGCCGACTGTAAATAACCGCGGCCGTGGCGCGGGGGCGGCGGAGGCACCGCTGGGATCGATGCGGGCGGCCGCGCCAGCTCGGCTCTGCAGGCTGGCATCCGGCCTGGGGCAGGACCGGCCTCCGCTTTTCGGGTAATTAATTTATAAACAGCAGCGGCAGCGGCGGCGGTGGAGCCTGCAAGGGGAGGCCGCGGGGGGGGGGGGGGGGGGGGGGGGGGGGGGGGGGGGGGGGGGGGGGGGGGGGGGGGGGGGGGGGGGGGGGGGGGGGGGAACTTGGGCAGCCCCGAGCAGACTGGAGACCCGCGGCTGACGCCGCCGTGTTGTGTGTGCGCCACGGACCTAGGTGTGCGCGTGTGCCTGCATGTGCAGCGCCCTCCTTGCTGGCGCTGCCTATGCCGTGGCTGTGTGCACACGTGTGCCGTGTGTCTGCACGTCCATGTGGCCCGCTGCTGGCCGTCTGTGTGCCGGGTGTTCCAGGGACCCACGTGTGCCCGCTCCGTCTGGGGGATCTTGGATCTCTCCTGACTTCCCACCTGGCCACCAGAGCCAGCCCAGGCCACGAGAGGCAGAGGAGAGGCCCTGTGCAACCTGCCCACTGCAGCGCACGACTGTCCTCATGCTGCCCAGTCCCCTGACACCCCCAGCCTGGCCCACTGCCTCCACCTCTGCCCGGGGTCCCATGCATGGGTCTGCTTTAATATCTGGACCTGGCCAGGAGCCAGTCTGGACACCTGGCTGACTTGCCCAGTGGGGGGAAGGCTGGCTCCCTTTCCCTTCCCCACCTTCCTTTGGTTAGGGACATGGCACTCATCTTTCTGTCCTGGTGACGGACCAGCCCCGGGTCAGTGTCAGAATCAGAATCTGGCCCAGAGGAGGGTCAGTGGGGTGGGGAGGGCTGACTGGCTGGAGGACCTGTGCCGTTGATTCTAGCCCCCGGGGTGGGGGGTGGGGGCCGGCAGTGGGAGTCAGGCCGCGGGGTCACTTCTGCCTGCCCTCCCAGATCTCTTGAGGGTCCGGCAGGAGGTAGCAGCAGCAGCAGCCGTGAGGAACCCCAGCAGCCTGGAAGTCCATTTGCCCTCGTCTACAACAGGTCCCAGGCGCAAGCAGGGCCTGGCCTCGCACCGGGAGGGCATAGCCCCAACAGTCACCCCGTCCTTCCCTGAGAGGTACTGGGATAGGCTGGGGGGGGGAGGGGCTGGACTGTGCATATTGTGGAGGAGGGAACCTCTGGGCTTGTTCTGGAGTGTGGAGGGGAGTGGGCAGGCCTGTCAGGTCCATCAGCAGAATGGGCACACGCCCACCTCCCACCACTGGACCACCCACTCGTGTGCCCAGGCGCCTGTGCCCATGGTTCCTGGTGGGCTGAGAAGCCAGGGACATGAAAGAGGCAGAAGGGGGTAGGGGTGACGGCGCCCTCGGGAGGGGAGCAAGTCTCACTGACCCCAGGTGCCCTGGCTGAGCCTGCCGCAGGCAGGCCAGGAGGCTGGACAAAGGGGGGAAGGGCCTGGGATCTGAGACACCCCCCACCCCAAGTCGGGGAGGGTGTGGGTCTGGGGGCGACGGGGCACAGAAGCGGGAGGAGCCACCCCAGGACACTGGCAAGGAGGGGCTGCGGCGGCTCGCGAGCGCCCGCAGTCCGGCGGCGGCACGGAGGTGCCTAGTGGGGACACAGCCCCCCTCCCCTGGCCTGCGCCCAGCGGCGCGTCTACAGCTGCCTCGGCCGCCTCGCCTCCTGGACTGTGGCTAATTACGCCGCGCCCGCCCCGCCGAGTCCGCAGGGGGCGGGGAGGGGAGAGGAGACGGAGGGGAGGGAAGGGGGGAGAGGGAGGGACGGCGGGGGCTCCCCCGGCGCGCCCCGCGCAGTAATTACCGCTGCAGTCGCGCCCCGCCGGGTCAGAGCCTCCGCGCCGCCGCCCGAGATTAATTGGCGCCGCCGGCGGGGGCGGGCGCGACCCAGAGCGGTAACGAGCGGCGCATCGACCGCCCGGTTGGCGGGCAATTAGCGGAGGCGGCTGCGGGAGGGGGGGCGCGGTTCCGGGAATTGGGGGCGCGCGGGGCGGGGGGGGGACGGCCCTGGGCTGCGGTGCGCGCCACTCACCGCCCCGCCGTCCCTAGGGAGCTGTCGCAGCCGCCCCCCTTGCTGTCGCCCCAGAATGCCCCGCACATCGCCCTGGGCCCCCACCTCCGGCCTCCCTTCCTGGGGGTGCCCTCTGCGCTGTGCCAGACCCCAGGTGAGCGCCGAGCGGGTGGCCCGGGGGTCGGGCGGGGCGCGCGCCCGGGACCCCGCGGCCATCTGGTTCCCGTGGCTTGCCCTCCTGCCGCAGGGTACGGCTTCCTGCCCCCGGCCCAGGCGGAGATGTTCGCCCGGCAGCAGGAGTTGCTGCGGAAGCAGAACCTGGCCCGGTAGGTGCTGCGCCCCCCGCGCGGGAGGGGGTGGCGGGCCCACGCCGCTGACGCCCCCCCCTCCACCCCGCCCAGGCTGGAGCTGTCGGCCGAGCTGCTGAGGCACAAGGAGCTGGAGAGCGCGCCCCGCCCGCCGCTGCTGGCGCCCGAGCCCGCCCCGCGACCGCCCGACGGCGCCGAGGAGCTGCAGCGGCGAGGGGCCATGCTGGTGCTGAGACACAGCTCGGCGCCACTGCTGGCGCTGCCCCCCCAGGGCCCTCCCACCCCTCCCCGAGAGCCTCCTCGCCGCGCCGGCCGGAAAGGGGAACCAGGCCCCGCTCCAGCCCGGCCCAGTGAATCCAAGGACATCACACCGGCCGGGCTCTGGGCCCAGGAGGGCTCCGAAGACGAGCCCCCCAAGGATTCGGATGGAGAGGACACGGAGGCAGCGGCTCTGGGGAGCCAGGGCCCCACCCCAGGCCAAGCCCCAGCTGGAGGGGCTGCTGCGGAGGGCCAGGGAATGCCCCCTGCGTTGCCCCTGGGCCTCCCCTACAGCATGAGCCCCTACTTCCACACAGGTGGGCAATGTCCCCTCTCCTGTTCAGGGGGATACAAGACCCAGGCTGGATGGACCTCAGGGAGGAGGGGTCCCTGGGGAGCAGAACCCCTCCCAGTCCTCAGACCAACATCTCTAAGGACAAGCAGAAGAGGGGCAGGGTCGTGTGGTGTGGGCCACTGCTTGCCTGAGCCCTAACGGCCCTCCCCCACCAGGCGCTTCTGGAGGACTCTTCACAGACAGGGAGGACGCCTCAGCCCCCGAAGATGTCAGCAAGTGGACGGTGGATGACGTGTGCAGCTTTGTGGGGGGCCTGTCTGGCTGTGGGGAGTATGCACCGGTGAGGGGGCTCAGGCTCTCACTCCACCCCCTGTACCCCCAGGCTGGCATGTGTCCTCCGCTGGGGGCGGGGGTGTGCTTTGATCAGACTGTTTGCTCCATTCCTCCGTGACCCTGGCTGGATGGGTTCTGAAAGCGAGGCCATGGTGCCCACTTGGGTCCTCAATCTGAACCCCCCCAGGTCTTCAGAGAACAGGGGATTGATGGGGAGACTCTGCCCCTGCTGACTGAGGACCACCTGCTGACTACCATGGGGCTCAAGCTGGGCCCTGCCCTCAAGATCCGAGCCCAGGTGGGCCCCGGGGAAGAATCCCCATGGGGGGACGGGGGTGGCCTTGGTGGATGGGTGGGCACCAGGGCTGGCCACTGCCCCTACCCCTTCCCCAGGGTGCCTGCCCACCCAGGCCTGTCTTTGCAGGTGGCCAGACGCCTGGGCCGAGTCTTCTACATGGCCAGCTTCCCTGTGGCCCTGCCGCTGCAGCCACCACCCCTGTGCACCCCTGACCGGGAGCTCACAGCTGGGGAGCAGTCCCCGTCTCCAGAAACGGCCAGCTCCCCCTTTGGCAGAGCTTCACCTCTGCAAGAGAATGGGGCCGCCACCCTGCTCCCTGGGGCCACAGACCCCGCCCAGCCGCTGTGCTGAGCCTGAAAGCCCAGCCACCCCCCCCACGGTCCCCCCACGAGAAACTCTTGCAACACCCCCCCCCCCTCTTCTTCATTCAGAGTTGGATGCAAACTACCAGACGTACCAGTGCGAAACAATGTGACTTAGTACAGGAACAAGTCCCAGAGTGGGTGGGGGTGGGCTGTGAGGGTGGGGGACTGCTGAGTCCAGAGGCCTGCCTGTGCCTCAGTGGAGCCCAGGGACCGGGGTCCCTGCACCCCGACAGCAACAGACAAACCAAAGACGGGGGGGTGTCATGAACCACTGCTCCCCTGGAAC
>PVJH01023434.1:0-34830 GCA_004026705.1 Nesogale talazaci | reverse complement strand
GCCTTTTGGCTCAATAAACGAGACTTGATCAGAATCCTGTCTTGTCTCCATTTCTCGCGTCTCTTGCCCTCTCCATTCCCAGTCCCCCTTTCAGGAACCCACGTTCACTGATCTGCGGGTCAGATCACTCTGACATTTTCATTTTTTCCCTCTCCATTTTCTTTGCACAGGAGACTTTTAAGATTACTATTATTAATTTTATTGGGGTCTCTTTAAAATCTTATAAAAATCCATGATTCAATTGGATTGAGCATACTTATACATATGTTGCCATTGACATTTCCCTAACATTTTCTTTCTACTTGAGCCCTTGGTGGTTCAGCCCTTTTTTTCCCCCCAACTCCCCCACCCTCCCACCCTCATGAACCCTTGATCAAATTATATATTATTATTGCTATTTTGTATCTTATACCATGTTGTCTCTCTATACTCACATTTCTGCTTTTCCTCCCCCTCTGAGGGGAGGGCGGCTATATATCCAACCTTGTGATCAAGTTCCCCCTTTCTTCCCCTCCCCCCTTCCCTCAAGATATTGATACTCCCACTATTGTTCCTGGGGGTAGCATATCTTTCTGATTCCCATGTGTTGAGAGCATTTAATCTGTACCAATGTGTGTATTCCAGTCTAGCTAGATTTGTAAGGTAGAACTGGGTTATGATAGAGGGGGTGGGGGAAGGAAGCATTCAGGAACTGAAGGAATATAGTGTGTCTCATCTATGCTATACTTCACCCTGGTTGAACTGTCCTTTCCTTGCAACCCTTCTGTGGGGGGATTTCAATCTTCTACAGATGGGCTTTGGGCCTCCTCTCCAACCTCTTCAATTTGCATCGATATAATTATTTGTTCAGCATCTTTTGATACCTGATACCTGATCCCATTAACACCTTGGTCACACAGGCTGGTTGCACAAGAGATTTTGATAGATTGGTAAATGAAATTTTTACATATGGAGGGGAAAGGAGGAAAAGGGAAGGCAACTGTTTCAAACACAAATGATTGGAGAAGGAACTGAAGAACTCAATAGAAGGGGGGTGGGGGAAAGACCGTGACATAAAAGATTTAATAGCCAGAACTAATTCCTACAATTGTCCTGTGTTCGCCAATATTTGATGGTGAAATAAATATTGAGTCTTAGCTGGCATGTTAGGTTGATTTCTCTAGAGAAGCAACTCCTGCCGTCAAGTCAATGATGACTTATAGTGACTGCAATAGGTAGGATTATTGTGCCAACCTGGTCAATAAACACACAATTGGGGTAAATAAAATTGCAATTTAACTTAAGGTCATAAAGATAAACAGCTCTGCGAGCCTCATCTTTCTGTATCTTGCTCTCTGATGATCAGACCAGTGTGTGATTACCTTAGCTAGTTATCTAACTCAACTTGCAAGCTACACTACCTGTGGGTAGTATACCTGCAAGCTATACCCAACCCATGGACTGTGTCACGATAGTTTGAGGTTTCTTCAAGATCTGCTTCCCCACACTACTCGTGTATATCACTTGAGCTGGGGACTGTCAGACCCTGTCATCTGACTGACTCTAAGTAACCTGTCCTGCTGTTTATTGCCTGTGGCCTGACTGCCTATATTGCGCTATAGAAGATCCAGCTGTCTGCTTCCTTGAATTGCATCCAGCAGCCTTTGTGATTTGAATGGCTGCCAGTGCATAAACGGTCTCACAGTAGTGAGTTGAACTGAGCCATTTGTACTTCTTTGTGGACTAATTAGCTATTTATATCTTATGTTCTTTCTAGCTATATAAAATCATAAGTGTCCTGGTTTTGTTTCTCTAGAGAACCCTGTCTTACACCATGACCCTACAGGACAAGGTAGAACTGCCTCTGTGACTTTCCAAGACTGTATCGCTTTATGGAAGCAGAAAGTCCCATCTTTCTCCTCTGGGGTGGCTAGTGGTTTAGAACTGCTGTTCTTTCCATTAGCAGCCTAATGTGTAACCATTATGCTACCAGAACTCCTCTAGAGATGCAAAACAAAAAAGATGTGGCCCATCCATGTCAGGAGGCATTTCCTGCATTCAGTAGCTGCTGGGCATAATGAATCAGGAAGAAGGAAAACAAAGCAGGAACACCAAGGTTGCAGTGGCAGATGAGTTCAAGGTTAGCAGATAAGATGGCTCCCAAGGTCTTCAGGCAAGATGGTTTGTCATTGGAAGTCCTAAGAACTGGAAGTTGATTTTTCAGATGCAGGATCCAGACTAACACTAAGGTAAGAAGTTCTACCCAGGGTCTACTTTATGTAGAAGTAGGCCATCCTCACAGGAAATGCCACAGCATATCATAGACTATGTTAGGTCAAATTATGGGGCAAGTGTAAAATGCCAAACTACTGGGAATTCAGGCACAGCCAAGTTGATGCAAAAATCTAAGCTCTTATAAACCACTAGCATTAAAGGGGAGGAAAAAGCTACCATATTCCTCTTACGCATTCATTTACTAATCCTGCAGATGTTGACTGAGAGAGTTGGCAAAAAAAATAGATTCTCCATTTGGCTCTAAAATATTATCATTTTAGGGAGCCACAAAGTTTAAGGTTAAATAATTACAAATACTTGCCTTGCACTCAAATAATTATGTAGACATGCCCTGAATTGATTCCATTTTATTTTTCCTTTTATTAATTTCCTAATGTGAAGGCTTTGAATGAATTGGCTGGAGCAAATGCTGATCATTTTTTAATGACATTGGGAGCAAAAAGAGAGCTCGGATATTAGAAAATATTGATCTCTGCATGAATTATCCTAATAACTCCTTCCAACAAGTTTTTCAGAGAGAAAGCCCTATTATCACCTTTTATAAAAAAATGAAACTGGGGCATCTGAAGGTTAAAAACTATGCCCAAATTCACACAACTGGTAAGTGGAAGATCAGGATTGTTAAACTCAGACATCTGACTCCAGAGTCAACAACATGATTCACTGCACTAATTTTCTGATGCACACAGAAGACAGAGTTCTTTAAACTTCTTAGACATAACTAAACCCCTTGAAGGAATGAGACGTCGACCTCATGGAGTTACAGAACCAGGATCACAGCCTTGAGAATCACCAAGGTCAATTAGCATACATAGTTCATGAAGACAATGTTCTGAATCCTACTTTGGTAAACAGCAAACAGGTTGTAAAAAGTTCATGAGCAGCCAGGTCAGGCGCAGCTATTGGTCTCTCCCAGTTCAGAGAAGATAAGTCTGATAAAAATCCAAAGACACATGAAAACAATTATTCCAATAGATTAATAGACCACAGGAATATCAATCTCCACAACGCGGAGATGAGATGAACCAGATGGTATCCAGTTACCACTGCCAGCTGCTCTAAAAAAAAAAAAAAACACGTTAGAAAGTCTTGAATAGAGTTCCAAAAAATGGGGAACAGGATACAAAACCATAATAGAGACCAGGCTTACTGGGCAAATATAGACTGATAGGACACCCAAGTGTGTGGTCTTTAGTCTGCCTTCAAATTTGGAACTACACTTACTGCCATATAAGAATAACTGACCATTTAAGACCAAAGGGAGAACACGTATCTGAAAGTAGAGTACAGAGACCTGGGAAAGTAGAAACGGGAACAAGAAATGGAATTTGCAATGAATAGTTTGAAGCAAATATATATGAATAGTTGAATGTAATCTTCTCTAAAAACCTTCACCTAATTCACAATTAAAAGGTTTTTTTTCTATTTTTTTTTGTTTTATTTTTTTGGGGGCATCACTGCCCTGGTGGTGGGAGTAGGAGGCCCAGCCTTGCTGCTGGATTTGAACCTCCAACTCAGTGGGCCACAGTCCCGTGCATAACCACTACGCCACCGGGGCTCAGCCCCATAATTAAAAGTTTTTAAGAGAAATAAAACAAGATATTCATTAAAATATTAATACAATTCTGATATTGCTATTAAAACTGAAATCATGGAATTTATAAAATAAGTATCTGTCATCATTTTTACATCTTTTTTTTGTTTTCATATCTTTATGAAGTTGGTGATTTTCTAATATAAAATTTAAAAACAATCTTTTAAGACAAAATAGTGAGGCTGAGCCCCAGTGGCATAGTAGTTGAGTGTGGAACTGCGTCCCACTGGGTTGGCGGTTCAAATCCAGCAGCAGATCTCCAGGAGCAAGGGTGGGCCTCCTACTCCTACCTGAGGGCAGTGATGTCCCCCCCAAATAAAATAAAGAGAATTGCTAAAAAAAAAAAAAAAAGACAAAATAGTGATCAAGGCTTTGACTACAGAAGGCATCCTTGAGATCTCAAGACAGAAACATTATTGAGAAGGGGTGAGGAGTGATAAATAACAGAACTAAGAGGGAATGGGAGGTTGATAAGGGAAATAGGAAAAGAGGAAGAAATGTAATCTTTTCAGAGTAATTCAACAGGATGTTAATTGTCAGTGTAGTTTGCAGGATTGGATTCAAAATAGATTTCAAGAAAGATGTAGAGAATAATAAACACAAAGCTATGTTAGAAATCTGTGGCCTATATTTTCAGGGGTTGTTGTCCTTTGTGGTTCTGGAAGCATTAATGAAAGACTAAGTGGTCGAGTCTATAAAATCCTTGGAACTGTTTTTATACCATGATGAGTCACTTCCTGGAACTCAGTGTGTGCTTGTCTTCCAACTCATTCCAAAGGTTGTATATTTGAATGAAGTAAGACACGCTCTCCTACTATATATTTGATATCCCTCTCCTAGGATCAACTTCTCCCTTGCAAACTTAACATGTAAGAGTCAATTTTTTACACCGATCTTTATTTCCTTTCACCTTTGTTTTTTGAGGGTGTTTTTTTGGGGGGTGGTGGGGAGGCAGTTTTTTTATTAGTTGTATACATTTTTGGTTCTCATCTACACAAAATGACTGAGTCCTCATGCCCAGTATTACTAAGTCAGGCAATATATATCCTGATAAATCTAGGGTGTAGCATGTCACTGATGAAAGACATAACTATCCTCTAGTTCTTTAAGATTTCCTCCTCTTACAATGATGGGTTTTATTTCTTTTACCTCATTGATCATGTTAGATTTGTGTATGTTCATTTGTATAGTTTAGATCATTTGGTAAAAATCAGTTGATAAAAATTAGGACAGATAATCCATCAGGAACAGTAATAGTTGCCATGGGGACTGGGGGTACTGGAAGTGAGAGGGAAGAAGGCAGGGAATGGGATGCTGATAGCAGTGATAATTGTAAAACCCCACTTGGGATGAACTAATAGAATTGTATGTGGATGGATATATATTGGATGGTGTAAGACATGGCAAAAACATAATGAACTAAAGGTTGCTGGGGGGGGGGCGGGTTGGGGAAGGGAGGGGGCAAAAGGGAGCTAGCATCAAGGTGTTCAAGAAGAAAGAACTATTTTGAAACTGTGTGCGGTAGCGATTGTACACTACTTGATGCGATAGAACTATGGAATGTTATGCTATCTGTTAGAGCTCCCAAGAAAATGAGTACAAACAAAAAGACCCTCAACTTGCCCAAGTCCAAACTCTTAGAGAAGAAGCCTAGCAAATGAGTTCTGGAAAACAGATTCCACAGCATTATTTTTAGCTCCATGATCTTTCCACTTAAATGTGAAATGTGAAATAGCTTGGCAATTCTGCTTGAATTTACCTTAATTCAAAGTTTAAAAACAGGCAGTTCTCAAAAGGAGCTAATGAAACACTTTGTCAGAGCAAACAAGTGGAGATCTGTTGCAAACTAGTGTAATAAGATTAATCATTTATTCAGACACAGATGTCTTTCCTGCTAAAACTATTTTGAGAGGTCACAACATGTTATCATTGGAAAGGGTACTTGAAGTCAATGAATGCAACCTTAATGTGGCCTCCGTCTGAAAGCCAAGGAAATCAAGAAGTAGTATCCATCATTAGCTCTGCCGCTTTATTTTTAAAATAGTGCATTTTTGCTTGTTTTTTTTATCCAGAGTCGTATATAATAATAATAACATTAGTAAAAAAAACATACATTTTCTAGAACATCAAATCTCCTCTTCTGTACAAGAAAGTATTAGTGGGCTGACTTATTTTCCTATAATATAATCCAATTATCAAAGCTCTGAATGTGAAAAGAAAATAAACACCTGCTTCCATCTTGCAGTTCTAAGTAGGCTTGGCTATGCCAGTCATGCCAGAAAAAAAAGATACACTGTCACCTGTTATGCTTTCTCCTGCTGTGAGTCACAAGGAGGTTAGCTGAATTTTAGGCACATTTCTATCCTTAATAAATCCAGATTTTTCTACACATGTCATGGAATCACATATGTGCTTTGTTTATATCTCTGCTATGTTTCTAAAATCATCTAGCATGGCTCACATCACAGAACACTATTTAAACACGAATTTTTATATGGGAGGTGATCACTAAAAATAAATGCTTGATCAAAAGCTAAGCTTATCTGTTGTGACTAAGACAGTCTACTAGAACGCTACAAAATCCAATCTTCCATAAGAGAGGAGAAGTAGTTTCTTTTTTTAGGCCCTGTAGCTAATGAAATTTGTTTGCATTGGGGAAATAAAGTTGTTAATCACACACTGTTCAAATCACTCCAACACCTGCTTCTCATTCCCAGTTTTCAAAGCAAATTCATATTTTACTAAGAAATAGGAAGTAATCCTAAGATTAAAGCCCATAAGCTCCGGCCATTGCATACAAACAACTGTGCTCATAAACCCCGTCTTCTCCCCTTTAATACAGAAGTGTTGTGGTTTCTCTTCTTCAAAGCCTCACCTTTCCCTCTTGCCTTGAAACTCAGTCTTGCCACTTTCTCATTAGAAATTACTCCAATGGCTATTTTAATGTATTTCCTAATACTAGAGTATTCCAACTGACCCACGGAAATTTATAATATTATGTGTCTAAAATTTTTAGTAAATAAAAAGAGAACATGAATGGGGGGAAAATACCTCTTCTGTGCAACTCTACTTATCCCTCTCTTACCTAAGTGATGAAGTCAACCTCTTCTTTAGGCTGCAGTTGTTGCTAAGTGACATCAAGTTCACTCTGACCTAGGGTGGCCCTAGGCACAACACTGCGTGGGGCTTCACCAGCCTCACAATTGTTCCTATTCTTGAGCCCATTGCCACAGCCATGGTTTCAATCCGCTTCTTTCTTTCTTTCTTTCCCTCCTTTGCTGCCCCTTCACTTTACCAAACATGCTGTCCTTCTTCAGACATCAGGACATGATGTTGCCCCTGAAAATAAGTCCAAAGGATATAAGACAAAGACTGGGCATTCTTGCCTCTCAGGAGCATTCTGGTTGTACTTCTTCCAAGACAGATTAGTTTGTCCTTTCAGCAGTGCTGGTATTTTCAATATTCTTCTACAGTGCCGAAGCAAATGCACCCATTCTTCTTCAGTCTTCTGACTCATTGTCACCTCTAGGGTAGACGCCCACAAAGCAATCTGTTCTACAGAGTGTCCATTAAGCTGGGTGATTAGAGCTTAGACTTCAGCAACCTGAACAAGGTCAGGAGGACGTGGGCTCTCA
Organism: Nesogale talazaci; assembly: GCA_004026705.1. Classification (NCBI taxonomy): domain Eukaryota; kingdom Metazoa; phylum Chordata; class Mammalia; order Afrosoricida; family Tenrecidae; genus Nesogale; species Nesogale talazaci. Next base: position 27,327 of record PVJH01023434.1, on the reverse strand, counting down.
TTAAGACATCTAAACAATGTCTCATCTCATCAAAAGACCTGGGGCTTCACTATTTGGGCAACTTTAAAGCCACACGACCTGAAGGCTGAAGTTCCTCTCCTGAAGTCTGGCATCCGGTCCTGCAGAGTTCTATGTACTACACAATGGACAGTGGGCCTGACAGAGGCTCTGCCTCTGAGATCTCCCCAGATAAGCACTGCTCAAGTTAGCCTAGGACAGGTTCATCTGACCATTGTTTTAATGTGACTGGAACAACAGTCTCATCATCCAGTTTACTGTAAAGTCCTCAATCGTATTATTTATAAATGTGTTTCTATTTCCTCTTCATCTTATTTCTTTTATACCTACCCCAACAAGACTCTGTTTCCTTCATTATTCTGGCCAACACACAACATCATCAGCAGTGACTCCAATTATTAACTCAACTTTCACTTTATTACACTTTATTACTCATAGTTTTTGAGTCTCTGCATACCTCCCTCTTTCTTGGAACAATTGCTACACTGGGTCTCTAAAATGCCACACTCATTTAGTTCTCCTTAAACCTCTTTTGGCAGTACCATGGGTGACCAGAAGGAAAACAAAAGTCTGTCTTGGAAGAAGACCATCCAGGATGTTCCTTAGAGGCAAGGATGGCAAGGCTTCATCTCGTGTGCTCAGAAGCGATTGGTCCCTGGAAGAGGACATTATGTTTGGTACAGTACAGCAGCAGTGATCAAGATCACAGCCTTCAAGGAGTGGCTGCAACAGGGGCTCAAATGTAAGAAAAGTTGTGAGAAAGGCGCCAGGCAAGGCCTTCCTTCATTCTGTTACACATATGGGGGTGTTAGCAGTCAGAACGGCTGGACAGCACCGAAGAACAACATACCTCGCTACCATACTCCTCCTCAGTCATGACTGATGATTTCTCTAACCTCTAGCCTTTAAAATGTCCTACTAGGGCTCAACTCTCAGAATTTTCTATTTAAGTATATTCCATCATGTCTCTTCCTGTTTCCTGTCTTCAATGGTGTTAACAACTATTTTTATGCCTCTCAAGTTTCACTGTGTGCCTCTGGTCAGATAGTCTTTCATTAGAAAGCAAATTCCTGTAGGCAAGGATTTTGCTCTCAACTGTACCTCTAGGACCTGGGATAACACCAGCTATGCAAGGGATGCTTATTATAGTATTGTAAATATTGTAAAAAAATTGTATCATTGTATATATTAAGATGATGAACAAGTTAAACAACACTTCATTATATTTCAATCATGGTCTGAAAACACATGGTTTTCATGGACTGAAAACACAATTGTTTAATATTCCAATGAAAGACTCCTAATAAGCATGCGAGAGATGGCTCTGAAATGGTTGATTAAACATCTCATTTTCAAAACAAAATCTCTATCCTTGGGTCACTATTGTTCAAACAGCCTTTCAGCCCTTTTGAAAGAACCCCACAAAGATTATTATTTATTCATTTCATTTTCTATGACATTCTCAAAGATCAAGTAAAAAACATGTGTCAAAGCAATTTTCCTGTGTTTCTTCTGATTAAAATCAATATTCTTCTTGCTCTTAACAGCGGTAAAAATCAACACAACAGTTTCTGTTAACTCAACAGAATGTCAAGTGATATCTTAGGGTATTGTTACCAGCAGGGATATCAACAGAGGACTACCAGCAGCCTATAATCATTGCTGTTTTTATTATCTGCAAAATGTCATGTGTGCATATGGCATTTCACAAAACAACACAGTAAAAACAAGGTTCTTGTCTCGAGCCACTTAAAACTTATTGAGACAAGAATCAGAGAGCAGAGAGGGAGAGCTTCAGAGGAGTGCCTGCTGGTGGCGATTGATCCAAATGGCTAGGGCAGAGTGGCAGCTTTCACTCTTGTTCTTTTTTTCTCTCTCTCTTATTTATTAAGCATTTTATTGGGAGCTCTTACAGATAGTGTAACAATTCATACTTCAATTAGATCAAACCTAATTTTACAAGTTTCTCTTCAGCTCATATAACTCTTTTGCCTTTCACGCTTATTCTTTTGGATTATAAACAGCCACTTAATCTTTCATTGGCTCTCACAAAACACTTCCTGCTGTTGTTCATGAAGAAGATGGCCCAAATTATATTCATCAGCAAAGATTCTACCAAAAATGTAAAACACCACCCCAGCTGCTACTACCAAAGTAAGATGTACAACATTGTCTCAAGGACTATGTGATGACAATTGACCTTGGTGTCCAACAAGACTATGGCCCGGAGTCCAGACCTAAGGGTTCATTTCCTCGAAAAGTTTGGTTATGGTCAAGTAGCTTACAGAACTTTGGCCCCATATGGTCTATTTTACTTATGGATATATGTGGGTAGGTAAAAGTATGGTACAGGCTGAGCCCTGGTGGTGTAGTGGTTGTGCACGTGACTGTGGCCCACTGCGATGGAGGTTCAATTCCAGCAGCGGTTCCACAGGAGCAAAGGCTGGGCCTCCTACTCGCACCACCAGAGGGCAGTGATGCCCCCCAAAAAACGAACAAAAAAATAGTACTACAAAATTTTAGAAATCTTAATTTAACACAAATTTCAAAATATGAAGCCATTTTTACTCTTCAGAGCATCTATCTAGGTCTATATATTTTTGAAGGCTTTGTTTCCATTTAACTCTTTACCAAAGAACTCTAGGATCAGCAATTTACAACACTACTTCAAACAGCAGTTCAGGCATCCCTGAAGGACTCAAATTGTGTTGCATGTAAGTGTTCTTTGAGTTTGGGGGACAAGGTCAAGATTGGAGGAAAAAGATCAGGTCGATAAGGTTGTTAAGTGAATGGATAAGGCTTCCCAACAAATTTCTTACAAGATAGAACTTACTAGCTGCAAAAAAAAAAGAGAGAGCAGGTGCATTATTGTTATAGAAATTAACTTTATAGAAAGTAAAGCACTCATGCTTCTTTTCTCACCAGTGCAGTTGTCAATTTTCTTGGTAATCAGCTCCCATGGTTGTCCTGTCTTTTAAGAAAATTTGCCAAGATCACTGCTTTAGAATTTTTTTTAAAGTCTCTTTAAACTTAGAGCTGGCCTCTCTGTCTTGAATTCACCTGTGGGGTCTTTGCAACTTTCATTAATGCATGAGCATAACAGTGACTATCCAAGCATTTCAGTTAGAACATCTAAATTGAAACATCTACAGTAGGGTTAAAAATGAAGATGCTTACAGGGGTGTGACAAGTAACAAAAAGGGAAATAGGCTGGGTGTTTTTGTGTGTTCACATGCTGGGAAGTGGAGAGCAGCTGTGAGAGGTATGCAAACTAGCTGATAGGGAAATTGCCTCTCAAAAAGAGCAAGTTGAAGCCAGGGCCAAGATTGGCCAAAAGATCACAAGTCTTTTGAACACCCGTAGTCGTCAGAAATCCAAAATTCTTAGTGTGATTTCCTATGGTTTTAAATATGGCCAATTAAAACTATTAATAGATGGGAAAAATAAACATACCCCTAGACAGTATTTGGTCCTCTTAAAAAAGTGCAAAATAGGCCTGAGCCCCGGTAGTGTAAGTGGTTGAGTGTGGGACTGTAACCCGCGGGCTTGGTGGTTCAAATCCAGCGGCTGCTCTCAAGAGCAGCGCTGGATAGCTCCCACGACTACCAGAGGGCAGTAATGTGCCCCCCAAAAATGCAAAATAACCTCAAATACCTATTTTTTAAAAACTGTTCTATTTCAATTGAGTAAATACACTATCTTACCCTTTTGCACATGCACACACAAATACACACACACACACACACACTACGTGCTATGGTTCACAAACATCTGGGACACATTCTTTTCATACAGAAATATGCAACTACCCTTTTGACCATAAAGAAAACAACAAAAAGCAAAGGGGAAATATATAATATAGTGACATAAATACCAAAGGATTCTTGGGCTGCAGGGGTCAGTGTGATAGTCTGGGTAGAATAGAGAAACAAATTCATAAACATGAAGGGAAAGGATATAAGGGAAAGGTTGATATTCAAGAGGAATGGAACATTGAGAAAGCATCCCAACCCAGTTCAATCCAAGGTCATAAGTCCTATATTAGCCCATATGCCTGATACTATCTATAAAGTCTCCTTCCAACTCACGAAGCATGTGCAATGACACCAGGACAATCACAGGCTAGTGGTTGCAGTGTCTTGTGTATCCAGCAGCAGTAGAAGCATCCTGGCGTTGACAGGGGTCTCCCCATGTCTCTTCATTTCCATGGCTCAGGGTCCAGCAGCAGTGTCTTGTTTATCCAGTGCCAGTAGAAGCATCTCGGCACTGGCAGGGGTCTCTCTGTGGCTTCTCTGGTGCCAGAGGTCTGGTTCCATCAGGGCAAGCCCATGTGGCTTCTCCTCTGGCTCCGCCAGGTTCCAGGAGTCAGGATCTACCAGCATGTCACCATCTTGCCTTGTTAGTAGACCAACTCCAAGAGACTGAGTCTATAGTCTATCACCTCCACAAGAGAAATATTGCGAGATTTCCCAGAATTCTCAGAGAAAACCATGGCCATACAGAGGTCTCATTGGCAATCTTCAGATTGACAGGCTAGATTCCACCCCTACACTCCCAATCATGAAATTGACACCAAGTACATGACCGCCACAGTCAGGTATACTATCTTTACTTGGTTTCTTCTCCTGAATTTATGGAAGATGAAAATTGGCAGAAGTTTGTATCAGACAATGAGGATATAGCTTTCCTGGAACTAAAAGACTTATTATCCTCATACCCTTATCATATAATGATATCATAAATTGCAGGTTTGTTGGTGCAGACCACTTCAGTAAAGTAACCATCGCACTGTAGCAAGTCACAGAAATTGTTTCCTGGTGCATTCACAAGTTGTGCCTACATTATGCTGGACTCTAGTAAGTTTGTAATTTAAATAAACTGAAATATTAGGGGGCAAAAAATACCAAAAGATGAAACAGCCACATGAAATGAGCACTTCTGGGAAAATGGCATTACCACCAGTCTTCAATTTATAAAAATACAAATCTGTGGAGAGCACTAAAGAGAAGTGAAATAAGATGACGTATGCTTGTATAATTGTATGGGAATCATTCATATGTGAGATTTCTATTTAAAATCTGAACTAGTTAATTCAGATTAATGAATTAACTTCATTTAATAAATTTAATTTAGTCACTGTGAGGATACCATTCTTCATATTTTTCTTTGATCATCTATTGTCCATCTCTGCTAGTTTCCTTATTTTCTAGCAGATTATCTTGATATTAGCTTCTTCATTAATAATTCAGCTTCACTCCACACATTTTTCTATTAAAAATACCTCTTTTTTTGGGTTTGACGACAATATTTTGAATTTTAAGAACTCTTCCTGAGTACAGATCATTTTTTCCATTGCCCTGTCCTTGTTTTATAAATGCTGCACTTTCTTTGATATGTGAGGTGCTATGAGATGTATTTCATATATTCCTCCCTGCCTCAGGCTTTGTAAGGACCGCTCAATGCCTTAGAGGAAGACTGTAAATAAAATGCACAGGCCCCTGACACAGGGATCGGTCAATTGTGCCATCTTGCTGGCCCTAAAAGTAGATGTCCTGAAACAGAGATCTCACAATCACTATAGAAGGAGAGCCAGAAACGGAGTGAATCCTGTGCGACCGGGATCTTTTGCCGAGAGCGTCCTTCACCCAGAAACCAGCGAGAGTTGGACCACCTTGCTGAGATAGTGAGAGTTGGCAAGAAGCATCAGCAGAGAAATAATGCCCCCAGATCCACAGGACTGGCAGGGTTTCTGGACTCACGTGTGGCCATGTGCGTATGTCAGTTTTATGATTGAAATACGGGGGTGGAGTCTCTCCATTGAGCAGCCAATGAGGCCTCTGTGTGGGCACGGCTTTCTCCTGAGACTTCTGGGAAATCTCCCGATATTTCCCTCGTGACGGTGAGAAGCTATCTTCCACAGTGGTTGGGAGTTGGTCTCACAGGCGAGGAGTCATGGAAGGGGTGGGATGGCGGCATCCGAGAGGCTGGAGGAGTCGGCAGAGGGACCACATGGCTTTGCCCTGATGGAGCTGGACCTCTGAAGCTGGAGCAGCATGCTGTTGATGGATCTGGAGCCCTGGAAGCAAGGATCCATGGGGGGACCCCTGCCAGCGCCGGGATTCTGCACCCACTGACCTGTGGCTTCGTGAGTCGGAGGGAGACTTTGTAGACTGATTTCGGGCATATGGGTTAATATTGGACTTATGACTTTGTACTGGACTGGATTGGGAAGCCTTCTTAGTATCACATTCCTTTTGTATATGAACCCTTTCCCTGTATCTATGCGTGTCTTTGAAATTTGTTCCTCTAGTCTACCCGGACTAACACACCACGGAATGAGAAAGTTAAACATCTGAGGGTAGGAAACTTGCTGGCCGAGTAGGGTGCCTCATCAGCAACAAAGCTGAAAGGATCTGTCACATCCCATTAGGACAGAGGTCAGGTCTCGGTGTCAGGAGCTGGAGAGCAATCTATCTGTGGACACAGCTGCAAAGTGACTGTCCTAATCAAAGAACTGTACCCTGAGTACTCTTGGACCTTAAATGGAAAATATCAATTCTCAGCTAAATCTCACCAACATAAAAGAATGTTCTATGAGTTCTATGGGGTGATTGCGATGAATTATCAAGGCCAGAAGAACTGGTTGATTGCCAAAGGTCTACCTGACTTCTGCCTCATAAGAATTTGCCTTGGGCCATGATCTTATTTCTCTCTAACCCATGTAAGGTGAGAGGATATCAAATGCCTCACCCATGTCATTTGTGAAGTGTGTGTAAAGATACCAAAAGAAAAATATTGCATTCTCTGAAGCTCTGGTACTCCATTGTTAGCACAGACACTACTCTATTTATCACCCTGAGGGTGCTTTGTAGATTACCACCATCAGTAAAGTTGAAGGAAAGGGTGGGTTTCTTAGTGGTACCAGAACAAATACTGAGATTTCCGGTATTTGTTAAAGATCAATACCTTGCTGAGTTTCTACCTGGCCAGCAAACTTTAACAATTTCAGACTATCAGCTGCCATCTGCAGGTTTCTGTCTGTCTGCCTCTATCTTTGTCTTTCTTCTTTCTCTCCCACCCACCCTTTTGTTCTTCATACAGATTTTGATGGCTAATATTATGTGACAACTTGGCTGTGATTTGATTCTCAGGAATTTGTCAGACACAATCGCCTTTCATTTTGTGATCTGATATGAGCAGCCCATCAGTGAAAAGAGTAGTTTTATTGGATGTGTGACCTATGAAAGAATGTTCTGACTCCCTCTCTCCCAACCCTCTCTTCCATTTCCCACCTGACCATTGATTCTTGGGGCAAAAGCTGAAGGAAGTTGCAGCCTGCTGTCTCACCTGCAATTTCAGGGTTCATTTGGCATTGCAGTCCTGTAAGACAACAGAAGTTTCCAACCTATTGACTGCCCCATGGGTTTGGGATTTTCCAACCCCCACAATTGTGTGAGCCATTTCCTTGCAAGAGCGAAGGAATGACATAGGTGAGGCATTTGATATCCTCTCACCTTACATGGGTTAGAGAGAAATAAGATCATGGCCCAAGGCAAATTCTTGAGTAAGAAGTCAGGCAGACCTTCAGCAACCAACCAGTTCTTGCAGCCTTGATAATTCATCGCAATCGCCCCATAGAACTCACAGAACAGTCTCTCATGCTGGTGAGATTTATCTGCTTCACTCGCTGTCCCCTTCTAGAGAGCCCATGCTAAGATTTAAGTGTGGATTCAGAACCCAATGGAGAACATACTGACTAAGAAAAGTTGCTTTGGAGTGGTCTCTGGGATGGCCATTAAATCCATTGATATTAAAAGTTCCTTTCACAATATCCTTCCATATCACATTAGCTCTCACAATGAAAATATGTAGATTTGGTAATAAGTATAAATTAAATGATAAAAATAAAGACAAAGCTATTCCCCATAAAGGAGGAAGAAAAAGTACATAGAACTGAAATGATAAACTGCAAAGATATAGTAATAAAGCCCTCAATACTGAGAGACTAAAATTTAATGAAAATTTTATTTTTCTTTACAGTCTTAGAAGTTTGAGTCTCTACTGACTTAATAATTTATCTTAGTTATAAGAAAAATCATGGCACATGTCTTGCAAGTGCCATATAATTTATTCTGTAAGATGCAGTGTGTGCCAACGGTATATTTCAGATTCAGGATATCATTTCCATATGAAAACAGTGCATACATATTTGCATTTCATATTTTCCTTAAATCTCTGAACTTCAAAGATGTAAAGTAATTTCAACATATGTAAGTAAGAACAAAGGTAATCACCACCATGTCACTAAAAATCAGAAACAGAGGAAGTTTTTCAAAGAGAAGCAGAATTCCTGATCAGAATTATATAGTTCATAAAAGTAGCTTCAGAAACAGATTCAAATGTAAAAAAAAAAAGTTCATAAAGGTAGGATACGATTGTTCTTCAGACAAGATCAGAACTTAAACAAGATAAATCACTCAATGTGGCCAAGAATAACAAAATAATATTTATTTTCACACTTGATCTTAGCCAAAGGGCCCAGAAGTAGTAGACTATTTTTAATTCACCTAATTACTAGTTTAATTCTTTCAGCAACCTATAAAATATTCATTAATTCTTCTTAAGAAAGCAGAACTAAGGAAGATTTTTTTAGTATAAAAATATCACTGTATGATATATTTTATTCCTCAATTTAAAAATCAGCAACTTAACTCACAAGAGAAATTAGAAATCAATATCACAGTAAAGAGTAATCATTTTCTACTCAAGTAAAATTTTTATTGCAGATAAATATAGCTGTCTAAGCTAACTCAAAATAATAATAATGAATGTCAGATTTTTCATCACCAGACAAATATACTTCTTATAGGATTACAGATTAGAATTTTCATTTCTTCCAAAATGTTGAGTAAGTCTCATTTAAAATCATGCTATTCTAAATATATTAATTCCAAATACAGGCATTGAATAATTTTGAGACATTTGGAAGCCTTTTGCTAAGTATATTTTACAGAAACTACAATACTTTTCTTAAAAGGCATTATTCTTAGTATTACTACATGCTCACATTGATCCAGTATTCTTTCATTGACTTTATAATAAAATTTCCATGATGTTCAAGTCATTTATTCACCATGTATTGACAGTATCCATGAAATCTGTGCACTGCACCCATTTTTACATTCATATATACAAGGGGCTTCAAAAGTTCATGGGGAAAAACTCCATGAAGCTTCAGCTTCCACTAAAACTATCTAATGTATTCATTGCCATCCTATTTGAACTACAATATCACTAATAAAATAGAAACCTGAAACTAAAATATACACAGGCAAAATATTCTGAAGGTGAACTGTGCAAAAGAAAGCAAAAGAGCAATCCCAGACCTGGCCATCAGCTTCTGAATTAGAAGGATAAAAGTGGGGAGAAGACATCCAAATTTCTAAAGACTCTCAGAGATTTGTTAAAGAAATTTGGAATATTCTAGATTATTGCCCTGGGTACACCAAGCTATGTTGTTGTTGTTTATATTACAATTGTTGAAGTGCTCCATACACATGAACCTACTTGATTAACGGCCCAGTCCATCTCAGGGTCACTCCATGGCCATGTACATCTGTTTTCATTGTATTTTTATTCTCTTTTGAATTCCAGAACACAGTTTAATATTTTCATAGAACGCAGATTTCCTGGGTTCTTGGAGGCTGGATGAACCCCCAAAGCTATCATCTTAAAATAATCATTAAACCTTAAGCCAAAATTGTCTCCCAAAGTCTCAGCACCAAACAACATTTGTACCCATTCCTAAGAAAGGTAGCCCAATAGAATTCTCAAAGTTTGGAACAATATCATTAACATCACATTCAAGTAAAATTTTGCTGGAAATCACTTACCAACAGTTGTAGCAGTACATTGACAGGGAGTTTCCAGAGTTTCAGGCCAGATTCAAAAGACGATACTGAATGGAAGATATCAACACTGATGTCAGATGGATCTTCACTCAAAGCAGAGAGTACTGGAAAGATGTTTACTTGTGTTTGATTGACTACACCAAGGCATTGACCATGGAATCATAACGAATAATGGATCTGACAGTTACATAATCTCCTGTCCACTTGTGAAGGGATAGAGTATAGCCTGTCTCTCAGCTTGCAGCTTGGTGATCTCATTTGAAGGTTCCACAAAGATAAATAGTTCACTGGAATCCAGTTACACTCTCTGCTTCATCTTCCTACTGACTAGACACATGGAGCTGCAGTAGAGGCCTGGAGCTGGAGGAGCCACATGGAGAAGCATGCCAGTGCTGAGAAGCTTCCACTGCCACTAGATCCACAAGAACTCCCACCCACTCACCTGCATTCAGTGTCATTGCATATTTTGCATGAGTCTGAAGAGGAAGTTCTAGATTGGTATTGGACATGTGGGCTAATATGGGACTTGGACTTGATCTGGACTGGGCTGGGATGTTTTCTTAATGTACAATTACTCTTTATATAAAGCTCTTTTTATATACACATGAGTGACTCTGAATTTGTTTCTCTCATCTACCCAGACTAACACAATGGATAACCTTGGAGAAAAATCACAATTCCAAAACTTTTCATTGTGTTCATGTGGAAATTGAACTTGTACTAAGAAGCAGTCATTTAAAGAGAACAAAGGCACATAGCATGATGGTAAGTCATGAATGATATGCACTAGAGTTATAACCTCTCACCACACCTACTTAATCTATATGCTGAGCAAATATTCCAAGAAGATGGATTAATGAAGAAGTAAGTGGCTTCAGGATCAGAGGCAAGCTTATTGATAATCTGCGATAGGTAGACGACACACCCTGCTTTCTGAAAGGGAGGAGGACATGAAGCATTTGCTGATGAAGATCAGGGCTTGTAGCCTTTGATATGGATTACAACTCAATGTAAAGAAACCCAAAGTCCCGACAACTGGATTAATAGGGAGTTTCATGATAAATGTTGAAAAGATTAAAGCTGTCGAGGTTTCTGTCTTGCTTGTACCCACAATCAATATTCATAGAAGCGGCAGTCAAGCGATCAAACAATGCATTGCATTGGGTAAATATGCTGCACAAGACCGCTTTACTGTTATATTTTTTGCTTAGAGTTTTTTTAAATAAATCATTTTATGGGGGCTCTTACAGCTTTTATCACAACCCATACATCCGTCCGTTGCGTAAAGCATGTATGTATATATGTTGCCATCATTTTCAAAACATTTTTCTTTCTACCTGAGCCCTTGTTATCCACTCCTTATTTCTCCCCCACCATCCTGCCCCACTCATGAACCCGTAATAATTCATAACATTGCCCCTCATGTCCTACATTGTCTTCCTTCACTCACTTTTCTGTTGTCCATACTCCAAAGAAAGGGCTATATGTAAATTATTGTCATCAATGCTCCCTTTCTTCCCCCACCTTTCCCTTACCTTTACCACCCTTCTCCCCCCACCTTTCCCTCATCTCTGTTCTCATTAATGGTCCTGAGTGGGTTTATCTACTCTGGATTCCTTGTATTGCAAGCTCTTATTTGTACCAGTATATATGCCCTGGACAAGACCACATTAGAGTGTTGAAAAACAGAGATGTTAACTTTGAGAAATAAAGGGACACCTGACCCAAGCCATGGTGCTCTCCATTGCATAATGTGCATGTGAAAATTGGATACTGAACAAGGAAGCCTATAGGAAAATAGATCTCATTTGAAAAGTGATATTCTCATTTCAGAAAAGGTGAAATGTCAATTGGCAAACCTCATTCTGGATACCCTCCAACTTCCCGAATGGCTGAAAATGAGGGAAAAAATGCATGCACTTGTGCTCCAAGACCAACAGCAGATCGTTGAAGAGATGTGGAAGATATCTGGACTAGCTTGGAGCTCAGTTCAGTGAATTTTAATAGAATTTTTGGGAATTAAAGGGTCACTGAAATTTGTGCCTCGGGTTCCAGCTGAACTGGAAAATGAGCATTGAGTGGAAATATGTTGTGCTTTGCAAAAACAGCTCCAACGTCCCCCAGACTTTTTTTCAAGACCATTACTGGTAACTAGACATGGTGCTATTCTTACAATCCCAAATGCAAATATCAATCAAGTCAGTGGAAAACATCATTATCATTATCACCTTGCTCTTAAAAAATATGTCAAGTGAAATGGAAGATCAATACAATGCTCATTTGGGCTTTGTTTGTTTGTTTTTCTTGTAAGGGGGATAATGCTTTTGGATTTCATTCCACCAAATCACACTGTTAACCAAGCTTTCTATTTAGAGATTCTGAAAAGATTGCATAACAGTGTGTGACAGAAAAAAAAGGCCTGGTTTGTGGCAGACTGAGGACTGGTTTTGTCACCATTCAGTGCACCTACTCACACAGCATCTCAGTGTGGCAGCTTTTGCTTGCCTCTCTTAGCCCATGCACCTTACTCACCTGGACTTGCTCTGTGCGATTTCTTTTGTTTCCTCTAATGTGGAGAGTTACGAAAGGACTGATTTGACAATACAGAAGAGGTGAAGGAAAAAGATGAGGGAGGTGCTGTCAGTCATACAAACAGATGAGTTTGAAAAATGTTCCCAAGAATGGTATCAGACATTTGGCAAGTGTATTGAGTGTAATAGAGACTACGTTGAAGGTACTACAGTTGTTTAGAAAAAAAATTGAATACATAACTTTGAAAATAATTCTGTGGGGGGGGGAGGTAACCCTTTTGTATACCAAGGAATTAAATGGCATATTCATTTTCTGGGCCCTAGAATTTTCAAGTGAATTAATTCATGGAATGTGTCTAAGATAAAGAATAAAATTTCTTTGATTACATCCCTTTAAACTACAGTAGGTTTCTTCCTTTCAAGTAGTGTAACTTCCAAATTATTATAACTTCAATGGAGGTGCGTATCTGGATCACCCAAAATACTTTGAATCTTTACCCCCCCCCCCCCGAAAATCAATATTAACACGAGCCTCATATACTCTTTACTTACTCAATTGTCATCACCTTTACTCTTTTCAGCATGCTACTTTCAAGGCCATATAATAAGTTCTATCATCAGTCAGACATTTTTTCACATCTTAAATAAGAAATCCCAACAGCCAAGTGCTTGGTCACAGATCCTAAACACCAAGAATCCTCAGATCTCTGTTTCACCTCAGATGTTTTTTACTGACATCATTTTCTTTCTGGAAAATCTCATTCATGCCTACATGATCAATGTCCTTTGAGAACTACTAAATCTATCTAATGAAGGATGCTCCTATGAACTGCAAGTCTGCATGGTTAGTATTGCTTGGAAACTGCAAATGTACTTATAGTAATTTAGTCTTGTAATGTGCAAATCCTCTCCTCCATCTTTCCAATCCTACTTCTCTTGTCTAAGTTTCCAATTTATCATACAACCATCTGCCAAGTGACCCAGCCACTGAGAATCATCTCAGAGCCATGTCTCTCACCCTGCCACAAAATCACAAAATCCTATGCATTTGTCAACCAATGCCTCGCTCTTCCTCAGTTCTGTATGAGGAGGTGGCTATACTCAAGTTTTGTTAAAATGTTTTGTGCTAGACTTGGGTGGGAGTAGGATATACCAGGAGAACAGAATCAGGAGACACGCATTACATAATGAATGAGGAATACACATAATTACTGCATCTGAATATCAGAAAGGAAACTGCAATTCAGTTTCACTGTGTAAGTATCATTAGTAACATCTTAGTATTTGTGGTTAAAAACAATAGAGGTCTTGCTATTATATTGCATACTAAGACCATGTCAATAATATGTATGAAAGGTTATTTTAATGCAGAAATCACAACCTATACTCTACTTACTTATTTCTATGCTTTAAGATCAACTTCTCTTTAAAGATAATCATCAAAACAGTTGCCATCAAGCTAAGTTTAATTCATGGGGACCCCGTGTGTTACAGAGGAACTGTGCTTTGGAGAGTTCAAGACTTATTTTTTTCAGAAGTAGATTTTTGGGTCTTTATTCTAAGTTGTCTCTGAGTGAACTTGAATTCCAATATTTCCAACACCAGCCAAGCATGTTACCCATTCTCACCACCCAAGAACATTTTCCAGCTAAAATTATCTTAAAAAGCAATTAATATTTTCCTCGGAGGACATGCTAAAGCATGATTTGATTGTAAGGGCCAATGTTCCACTAAAAAAGATACCATGCCATTATACATTATTTCTCCCTTTGAAGGAACAGGTTGTAGCCTCATCTCAGTCAACTACTTTGAACATGTCATGAGGAAAGATTAGTCTCTGGAGAAGGACCTCATGCCTCGTAATGTGGAGGGGCACAGAAAAAAAGATGACTCTCCACAGGAAGCATCACTGGACTCACACATAAGAACAATTCTGAGGATAGCCCAGGACCAATGTTTCATGCTATTGTACACAGAGATGCTTTGATTCAAAACTGACTCAATGGCAACCTTGTTTTCAACCCTCAAAGTTTTATTAAGGTTATGAATAGGCTAGTCATGAAAAACAACTCTGAGCAGCTGAAAGAGTAGTTCAACTTTGAAAGGAGTGAAGACCTGCTTTTTCCCCTTGTTCTCAAGACACCTACCACTTATGTTGAACACAGTCACTTCCACCAGCAGAAGACATGTTGCCAAGCCTCCCCCTCCTCCTGTTGCTTCAGAAATATTGTCAAAAGTTTCACTCTTCGCCCTGTGATGTTGACCCCGATGATTGCCATAGTATTTTGACAAAGTTTCACACTAAAAGAATTTACCTTTCAAACTCAGATAATGCCTTTTTCAATGCACATCTCTTTGTCTTGAATAATGGTGGGGGGCGAGGGGATGGTCTCCTTAGCCACTCCAGTGTCATTTCATGCCTGTAAGATAAGAAAATGGACAAGGTGATTTATAAAGTTACTCTGGTTCTGAGAAGCCAGAAATTGGGGACACACTAAGTATTTCAGCTGGCAACAGAGTTATGTAAGATAACTTCTCACCCTGCTACAATGTGACCAATAGCTGTAGTCAAAATGCAGAAGTATGTGGCACAGACATGTTGGCATTGTCTTGCCAGGACATGCGTATTGCAAACTGAAGTTGCAGCCCTCAGTATATCGTAGAAATAACTACCTGTGGGGCAAAAGCACCAAGGATCATAGGTATAGACCAGATCTCAGTTAAATTTGAGATGGAATGAGGGCTATTGTCACATCTATAAAGGTTATGCAGTTCTGGAAAATGCCATTTTGCAAAAAGATTTCATCTTAATGACATTTCCTAAAGATCCTGTAGCAGACACAAAGCACGACTTATCCTCTGTCATTGAATGCTATTGTATGAGTGATTGAATGAAATTTGAAACTGACAGTAATAACCTCATAATATGGCATACTTTAGATCAATATAACAAAGGTGATACAAAATAAAATTCTGGAACATATGCCTGGTATTTTAAAAGCACATGATTGCAACCAATTATAGGAGTTCAAATTATTCTGACATGTTCTGTTCTTGTATATTAGAGCATATAAAATGTGCCTGAAATTAAAGGTTTCAACTTGAGTCACCTAATAGGAACTGAGTATGGATCAGTTATCTAAGACAAAGAGGAGGTAGACTTTTCTTGTCATGATTTACTTAAAATTACAATAACCAAACTCACTGCCATCAGATCCAGGCTGACTATAGGAAAGGGTAGAAATGTTCCTGTGGTTTCTAAGGCTGTAACTCTTTATGGGAGTATCTTTCACTCACTCACACAGTGAGTGACTGGTGCTTCCAGGCTGCTGACCTGGCAGCTAGCAGCCCAATACACAACCACAATATCATCAAGGCTTACAGTCCAAAATATGCACTGGTATGTGATTCAAAAATACCCAGAATTCTACCATGACTTCTCCCTGTCTATTGCTACCACCACACACCAAGCTACCATCTTCTCTCATCTGATTATTGCAACAGACTGCTATTTATAGAGCATGTTTCCATTGTGGTTCTCTATAGCCCTTGACCATACAAAAGATATGCTTTTTTTGGGGGGGGGGGCATCACTGCCCTCTGGTGGGAGTAGCAAGGGGGTGCCCTCTTGCTCCTGGAGAGCTGCTGCTGGATTTGAACCACCAACCCAGTGGTTCGCAATCCCACGCACAACCGCTGTGCCACTGGGGCTCGGCCCACAACAGATATGCTTTTGAAATAGCATACTACCTCTTCTACTCTACTCATTCTATTAGTTCTCCCATCATTTAATAAATGTCAAAGTATTAATGATCAGAGGTTTGATTCACCCAGTAGTACCTCAAGAAAAGGACTTGATAAACTACGTACTTCCCAAAGCAGGAGCCATTGCAAGTCCCGTGGAGTGTCCCATCATGACACTCGTGAAATGGCTGTGAGCTGGCATTTTGAAGACGGCTGGTAGGACTAGCTCTACAGTAGTGGTAGCATCAGAATCATCTTAGAGCCTGGTAGCAATGCAAATATAAGACCTCATGCTCGACCGATTCAATCAGAAAACTCTGGAGTTGGAGTCCATAAATCGATGTTTTCAGAAGACCCTATAGTATTTCTGATTCACACGAAGTTTTCAAACTAAAGCCCACTGATATCTTGGAGTCCACACCCTTTCATTACTTATACAAACTATCTATATGCATCACTTACATAGGAACAGGGAATGAGGCAGACTAGTGAAGATGATAAGTCCCTGATGCCATGTAACTAATGAGAGGTGCTATTAAGAACCACCTGAAACACATTGCCCATGTCAGGTCCTTCACCCTTCCACACCAAACTAAAGAAACTGTACTAATAAAGATTGGATGGGGAGTAATTGTGTTCCAAAAAAAAAAAAAGGAGGGAAACCACAGCTAGAGAAACTACAGATGAGTTATCACAGGCCCCTAAGGAACAGCCTGTCTTTGTTGGTTTATCTTCCTCTTTCCTCAGAGAGTGATGTTCTCCTATGAGGCAGACAGTTTGGAGTTTTATCATCCAAGGTCAATACACAAGAGGTAATAGGAAAGAGAAAGGAGAAGATAGCAAAGAGATATGCAGGGGTGTAATTTGGGAGAGTGACACCAAAGCTGTGGGCAGTATTTTTTTAATGGATGAGGGCAAAAAAGGAAGTTTTAAACAGTTATTGTTTTAGCTTGCTTATGCCTTTTATGATGATTAATAAGCTGTAAGTGAGCTATTCTGAAATAACATTTGGGTTTCTAAATAGCTCCTTTGACAACTTCAATCAGATTGGACCTACTATTTCTCATTAAAATACTATATTCTCTTACTGTTTACACATCTATCTTCTTCATTAGATTGAAGTCTCCTTGTACACAGTGTGACATCTAAGGTAAACACAAAGGGATAAGAAGTGCACTTGTTGAATAAGTGATACAGCACTTTACATAGGATCAAATGCCTCAAGTCACTCCAAGAAAGTGGGGCCTTTGAACACTTAAAAATCCTGATGGAGCTATTTGTATGCTCTCACATTTAGAACTGTGCTTAAGCAAACAAGAATTCCTTTGATGGCTTTCACAATTTTATTATAAGTATTTTCTGAATTAAAAATCAGAATAGTGAAATCAATAACCTCCTTTCAATGTCATAGAATCACAGTAATTTGGATTTAGAAGAAAACTAGAAATATTGAGACAAACTCCACTTTACAGAGGAGAGAAAGTCTCTCTCCTCTTAAATAACTAGTACAGTCACATAGTTAGCCAGATCTAAAACAACCCAGGTTTTCTAACTTCAAAATTCCTACATAATATCTTGTGTCAGACATATTCACTTAATTAAATATATGACTGATATCATCCTATTCAGACTAGATAAATACAATTATCCTTTCCTTCCTCATGAAAGTCATGCAACTGAGGATAACACAGGTTGTGTACGCCTGTGGGTAACAAAAAGAAATAGCCAACGTTCCACGACCTCAGATGGCAGCATTTGAACAAGGACCAGTGATTCTGAAGGAAGAAGTTCAAGCCATCCTGAAATCATGAACCCAAAACGAGGTTTCAGGAATTGACAGAACACCAACTAACATGTTTCAGTGAGATGATGAAGCACTAGAAGCACTCAATCACCTATGCAGGAAATTTGGGAATCAACTACTTGTCCAAATGACTGGCAGAGATCCATATTTTCTACCTTCCATGGGGATTACAACTCAATGTAAATAAGATCAAAATCCTCACAACTGAAACCACAGGTAGCATCATGATCAATGGAGAGAAAGTTGGTGTTGTCAAGAACTTGTTTTGCCCACAATCAATATTAATGACAGCAGCGGTCAAGAGATCAAAAGACATGTCATATTGGCTAAATGCTGTAGGAGACCGCGTTAAAGTATTGAAAAGCAAGAGTGTGACTTTGAGGACCAAGGTGCACCTGACCCAAGCCATGATATTTCCAATGGTCTCATATGCATTTAAAAGTTGGACATTGAGTAAAGACCAAAAAAGAATCAATGCATTTTAATTGTGGTGTTGGGGGATATTATTGAGAATACTATGAACTGCTAAAAGGACAAACGAAATAGACCCGCATAGAAAAATGATATGCACAAAAGCAGAGCAAAATAATGAAGAAAAATAAATCAACAATAGTTTACACAACAAAACACAAAAATAAAGCAAGCAAGTAGAAACATCAGCACACACTGAAAAGCCCTCACACAGTTCCAGGTCTGAAAAGATAGGTGGGATGTGCAATCTGGAGGGGAGAATAATGGGCCCAACAATTCTGAGGAACACAGGAGAGGGGGCTATGGGGGAAAGGGGGTGCCAACAAACCCAGGGACAAGGGAAGAATAGGTGATCTAAAGTTGATGGTGAGGAGAGCATAGGATGCTTGGGTTGGGGTGGGGGGTACTCAATCAAAGGCAATGTAACTGAGAGGAATTACCCTGAATAAAGGCCAAACATGATAGTGGGATGGGAGGAAAGTTAAAGGACTTAGAGGAAAGAACTAGGGGGCAAAAGACATTTATCGAGGTCTAACTACAGCCATGTATATATGTAAATACATTTATGTACAAAGACAGGGGAATCTATCTATGTAGATATATTTATTTATAAAGTATTATGGTAGTGGATGGGCATTGGGCCTCTACTCAAGTACTCCCTCATCGCAAGAACAATTTGTTCTACTAACATAGCACTCTGTGTTGTTCACCTTCCCTGACGTGATCACTGAAGACAAAATAGGTGCATAAACAAATGTGGTGAAGAAAGATGATGGTCCCCAGCTATCAAAGGATAGAGCATCTGCAGTCTTAAAGACTTGAAGATAAACAAGCAGTTTTCTATCTGAGAAGCAACAAAGTGCACATGGAAGAAGCACACCTGGGGATCAGGTATCAGACAGAAAAGACCCAAAACAAAACAAGCAAAAAAAAGCAAATCAATGGGAATGAGAGGGGGTGGGGCAGAGTGCAGACCTAAAGTGCATCAGTAGTGAATTGGACACCCCTGTCAGGATGACCACGAAGAAGAGAAGCACCAGTCAGGGTGCAGAAGCACTAATGAAACACACAACCTTCCTCTAGTTCTTTAATGCTTCCTCTCCCCTCACGCCCACTACTGTGACCCCGATTTTATCTTATATATCTGACTAGACCAGAACATGTACATTGTACAGATAAGAGCTTGCAACACAGGGAATCCAGAACAGATAAACCGCTCAGGACCAAGAAGGGGAGCAGTGATATTAGGAGTCTAAGAGGGGGCAGGGACAGGAGTAGGGAGAACCAATCACAATGATCAATATACCGCCCCCATCCCAGGGGGACAGACAGCAGAAAAGTGGGTGAAATTAGACCGCAATGGATGTAAACCATGAAAAAAATAATGAACAAATTATCAAAGGGACATGGGTGAGGGAGGGTGGAGGAACAAGGAGGGGAAATGAGGATCTGATGCCAGGACCTCAAGTAGAAAGAAAATGTTTTGAAAAAGATGATGACAACATGTGTACAGATGTGCTTGACAAAAGTAGATATGTGTATGGATTGTGATAAGAGCCCCCAATAATGTGAAAATAAAAAAGGACAAATCCATCTTTCTTGGAAGATGTTTGGCAAAGTGCTCTTTAGAGAAAAGAATGGAAAGACTTCGTCTTGTGTGCACTGAGCATGTTGTCAGGAGAGGCCAGTCCCTAGAGAAAGACATCATGTTCGGTTAAAGAAAGGGTCAGCGAAGAAGAGTAAGGCCCCCAAGGAGATGGCCCGACACAGTGGTTGCTACAATGGACTCAAGCATGGGAACAACGTGAGGATGACGTAGAACTCGATGACACTTAACAGCATATAAGTGTTACTTTACAGTCTGACAAACCTCATCTGCATCTTTCAAGCAGGATGTTTCTAGGACGTTTTGTTTATCTATAAAAATAAGCACAGGGATATCTATCATCCCTAGGTCCCTATAAGGTAGAGTTTTTGAGTAGTGAGCAAAGAGCACATCAAAAGGCTGTGATGTGCTAAATGTTTTGCAAGTATTACGTCCTGCTCCCTGCCAAACCCACTGCTCCATCCGTAACCAAATACATAGTCTTTAAATCTCTGACACATATAGAAGTCTATGTCAATGGTTATACGTTTAGCCCGATGGTGTCAGTTTAGTAGGAGGTCGTGATAGCAGGAGGTTTAGGTATTCCATGTTAAACTAACCATTCTCCCAGTTAACATCGCTTCTTGGCTGATGCATAGTCTCCTAATACTCACGAAATGAACCCTTTCTTTACATTGATTTTTATTATGAGAATGTATTCCCACCAAACAAGTATAGTAACCCAGAATTTAAAATGTTCCATGGGACTTTATGGGATTTACTTAAAAGACAAACATATGGGTCTGAGCCCCGGTGGTGTAGTGGTTCTGTGCCGGACTGCGGCCCACAGGGTTGGTGGTACAAATCCAGCAGCAGCTCTCCAGGAGCAAGGCTGGGCTTCCTACTCCCACCAGGGCAGTGATGCCCACAACAAAAAAGACAAACTTATTTTGTCAGCCATACAAGTAGAGATTAGAAACTAAGTACCAACTCCCCTTTTCAAATATTACAATACCATGGCGGGAAGGAGAGCAGTCTTGTAGATAAAAAGTAATTTGATAAAATAATGGCTGTCATTTTTCTACAGCCAGTGCCCTGCAACATAATTTATCAGACCCATATTTCTCCTCTTCTTGAGGACGGGTAATGGGGAAAATTTCAGTAATCTTGATAGCAAGATAAGACCGTTTGAATCAGTACAACGAAAGTCATTTTTAACTGTTGTCTCCATTAATTTTTTTCCAACGTCTTCCCCATTTCTTCCAAAAGGACAAAGGTATTGATGATTTTTTAAATTTTTGATCAAAATTTTGAAATTTTATACTAAAAATAGCTATAAAGAAACTAAAGTTCCATACTGCATTTTTCATTGAAATCTTCATAAATAAATCTCCAATTCATCACCATGAACATTAAAATATGCAACACAGAGTTGCATACACAACTATTCTGGAAAAACAACTTTTGTTTAGAAAGTTAAAAAAAAGAGAGTGACTTTGTGCCCTATCTATTTCAAGTATGTCATGAAGCAATATAAAGATTAACACTGAATATAAAATGTGATATTCAAAAATAAAAGTGAAACAGACTAGTTGAAGGTTGCAGGCAGAATATTGCTTTTACGTGTGGATTTGAGTTGATTACATTTCTTAAATGCTAAATTTAGCTGTTGAGTTTCCAGAATCAAGAAATAAAAATAATAAACAAGTTCAGTAACTCATTGTTAGCTGGTCACATCATCTATTCCCTCATATTTTATGTGAATACTAATTTTTTTCATTATTCCCTCAATGCTTTATATATTTCATAATAAATTATCTTATATTGCTTTTGGAATTATACGGGGTTAACAGTGATGAATAGGTAATTTTGACCTTGGATTATTAGCCTCTTGCCCTTATGATAGATCAGGACACCTGATTTCCCTCAGGATTATAAAAAAGTGACAATTTAAACCCAAACAAAGTTGAAAATGCAAACTACTAAACAATATTAAGAAGTGACTAGTTACATGAGTATTTCACAAATATGTGGAAAAAGACAACTATGATTGTGCTATAAACCTAAAGACCTTTCAACCCTTCCTTTAATTACTAAACATAAAATCTAACACTGTCTTACAAATTATTCCTAGAAAACGGTGTCACTTTCTGTTTCAGCATAAGGGAAGAAGATTGCTCTTAGACATCTGAAGGTCAGGTACAGGATTTCTTTTTAAAAAATCATTCTTTAAATCATCTAAAGAAAGACCTGTGCAACTATTCTCTAAAAAAAATAATAAATTGACAAGCAAAAGACTCAAACTGAATCAAGAGACTCAAAATACTGAAGCTTCCTTCATGGGCTTATTTTAGTTCTAATGGCAATATATGGCAATATAATGCCATAGTACTATGGCAGATACAAAAAAAGTAACTAGAATTTTTGTGTGTGAAAGCTGTATATTTATCTATTTATTTTACAAAACAACCTTATCACCTTCAAAGTACTCTCCACTGCACTCAATACGTTTGCCAAATCTGCGATGTCATTCTTGAAAACATTTTTTTAACTCATCTGTTTGGATGGCTGACAGCACCTTCCTCATTTCTTTCTTTGCCTCTTCTGCATAGTCCTCAAATCACAGTCCTTTCAAGTTCCGCTTCATTCAAGGAAACAAAAAGATGTCACACAGAGAAAGGTCAGGTGAAGAAAGTGCAGGAAACAAGAGAATCAAAACCTGGGGCACAGAGATAGCTGCATAAGCAAGTACATTGTTGTGGTGGCAAGACCAGTCCCTCATCTGGGGTACTTACACCATCTTTTCAGAATCTATAAATAGGAAGCTTGTTAAGAGGCTGACCTAGTGGAATGAATTCCAACTATCTCCTTACTTTAATAAAAGAGAGAGATCATCATTTTAATATTGAAATTCATTTGATGAAGATTATTTGGGGGCGGGGGGGCAAGGTGATGATGGTGTCTTTCCCTGGCTTAGTTAATGTTTACATTAGCACCAGGTCTCATCACCAGAAAAAACCTTGGAGGGCAGGGAGGAACTCTGGGTTGCCTTGAAGCTGTTCTTTCAAAGCACTGCGTGTTTCCAAGCAATGGTCTTTTTCCTGGACAGTTGGAATCTGAGGTACAAGTTTTTCAGTGACCCCACTCATTCCCAAATCATCAGTTAAAATTCTATGCACTGAGCTTCAAGAAAATCCAAATAACTTCACTATCTTTTCAATGAACTGTTGTCAGTCTTTGAGCACAAGTGCATGAATTTTGTTAACATTTTCTTCTGTTTCAGAAGTTTACGGACATCCAGAACAGTCTTTGTCGTCAATCAACATTTCATCTTTTCTCTGTTTTGGGTTTTTTTTTTTCCTGTGGGAAGAACCCCTAGTATCCAATGTAAGGAGTGTGTGATCTGATAATTCTGTTAGCAGTTGCTTGTACCCTAGACAGGTGATAAATAACTTTGTGGTCTTAAAGAGGGCCTGAGAAGTCCACTCAGAGCTGCTCTCAGAGGAAACAACTTTAGTTTCTTGGTAGCTCACTGAGTTAAATAAAACCTCTTCTAAATTAGAAAAAAAAAGTTAAGCAGAGTTGAGGAAGGAGAGGAATGCATGTAATATTTTAGATAGTAAGTGTTAGGTACGTTGGGTTAATATTTTCCAGGCATCTGAAGGATTTGGAACCATGACAAACACACGGAACGTGTCAGGCACATGTTGCTGCTGCAAGATCACAACGCATTAGTTCCAACTCGTAATGACTCAGTAGACAACAGAACCCAACATCACCTGGCAAGACAGTCCTCACCGCTGCAGTTTGAGCCCATTGTGGCCGCCATTGCTGCTAATCTGTCTCCTTTAGAATGTTCCACTTTTTCATTGACTCTAGCAAATATCATGTCCTTCTCCAGGGCCTGGTCTCTCCTGATAACATGTCCAAAGTACATGAGGGGGTTCACCATACTTGCTCTTAAGGAGCATGCTGGCTGTACATTTTCCAAGATGTATTTCTTTGACAGTCCATGGTACATATTTCACCAGCACCACAATTCAAATGCATCAATTCTTCTGTGGTCTTCCTTATATATTGCCCAACTTTCACAGACTTATGATTGCTAGCTCCTTGAACACTACAGTGAGAAACCAGGATTACATGAATTAAAATTAGAATTTCTTGTAGTCTGACATAATTCCTCTCTGATTGAGTATGACAATGATGTTTCAAAACACTGAAAAAATGATAGTCGGGGATCAATTCCCTGAGCATAATTGAGTCAATGTATGGTTTCTGCATGTTGAGGGAGAAGGTTCTGATAGGGCAATTAATCATTAAATAGCCTTTAATCATCCCTGACAATTTCCCTAATGAGATGAAATAGCTTTATGTAGTGGCCAATAATAAAACTAAATACTGTGCCTTGAATCCTGCTTCTCACAAAGAACACAATTTGGTAAAATAATGAGTCCATTGTTTCTAACCTAAGAGTCTGAAAACATCGCCTCAATATTGTTTGTTCATAATTTGGAAGTAATAAAATGATTCTCATCCTGAAAGAAGTATAAATATAGAACTAATTTGAGTTACTAGGTCAGCAAAAATGAGGACTCATCACTCAGAAAAGATTTGGTGTGGTTTTACTGCAAGATGAGCTCCCCTTGGGGTCCTATTCAATTTGATCTGTGGGAAATTTAATGAGAAAAACTGTGCTGACCTGTCCTAATTCATGAAGGTGCTGACGGGAGGCCATGTGAAAACTCCAAAGAAAGTCTGTCATGAGCTGAACTCTCGAGGTTTTCTGGAGACTTCCCCAACAACTAAAACTTGTATATCTATAAAAGCTTTATATGTTTTATATATATATATATATATATATATATATATATATAAGCTGTCTATTATATCTATATTGTGTGTGAATGTATGTATGTATGTGTGTATGTATATATCTCCTAGTTGACTACCTCCACGAAAGGCTTCCCACACTGAACTCTTTACAAGCTGACCTCTCATCCCACTGTTTTATAATCATATTTTTGCCTGTCCCTTTATTTAATCTACCAACCATTTCACTAATTAGGAGTGAAATTTTCCATTCAAAATATTTCGAGAGTGTGGGAAACTATCCATCTAAATGACTCTGAATTACTCTACGAAACCTGCATGATCAAACACAGGAGCTTAGAAACACTATTCATAATCTTGATGAGGAAAATGACTTCTTCAGGAATCTAATAAAAGTTATGGAATGTCTCCAAGAAAACTGTTAAAAAGCCTTCCTCCAATCCTGATCCTATATTCTTCCTCATATAACCCAGCTTCTGATGCTTTTCCTAGCACACTCATTAAATGAGTCTAGTGAGAGGACACAACCCTGATGCACACCTTTCTTGATTTTAAACCAAGCAGAATTCCCGTGTTCCATTCACATGACTGACTCTTGATTCTTATATATATTTGACAGCAGCACAATGAATTGTTCTTGATTTCACATTCTTCTTAAAATTACCCACAGTTTGTTATGATATGCAAAATTGAATGTCTTGGCATAGTCTATCAAAGATAAGTAAACACCTTTTTCTCATTTTCTGTTTTCAGCTGAGATCCATCAAAACTCAGCAATGATATCTTTCTTCCAGGTCCCCTTCTCAATCCAACCTGAATTTTTGGCTGTTCCCTGTCAATGTACTGCTGCAACTCTTGTGATTTTCAGAAAAACTTTACTTTCATGTGACATCACTCATGCTGTTCTATACTTTGAAAATTCGATTCTCCACCTGTGGATCGCAACCCCTTTGGGTGTTAGACAGCCCTTTCACAGGGGTCCTCCAGTCTATAACAGTAGCAAAATTACAGTTATGCAGCAGTGGAAATAATTTTATGGTTGGGGAGGTCACCACAATAAGAGGAACTGAATGAAAGGGTCGCGGGATTAGGAAAGTTGAGAACCACTGCTCTATTGAGTCATCTTTCCTTGGAAAACATACTAATATGTACATCTTCCAACCAGTTGCCTATCTAACTGTATCCCAAATTTCCTGGCAAAGATGAGTGAGTGCTTCTTGTGCTTCATCAGCTTATTGAAACGTTTCAATTCGTATTCTATCAATTCCCAAAGCCTTGCTTTTGCCTAATTTTTTGTTATTTATTTATTAGTCATTCTATTAGGAGTTGTTACAGATATAATAATCCACAATTCAGTTAGATCAACCATACTTTTATAATTTTTACCACTATCAGTTTCAAAATATTTTCTTTCTTCTTGAATTCTCTGAAATCAGCTCTACTTTATCCCCTCTCTCCCCCACTCAACTCCCCAGGAACCCTTATCATTATATAATATATTATTATTATTTGCCTTATCTTACACTATCTGGTATATCCATTTACCTGCAATTCTATTTGTTTCCCTTGAGTGAGGTTATACACTCATCACTGCTACCAACCCTCTTTTCCCCCATCTCTTCCCATATCCTCAGCCAATCACTACTTCCAATACTATTTCTGAAGGGTTTCTATCTTGGCTTTCATGCACCCAATGCTCCTGATTATACAAATGAACATATGCAGATTTAACAAAATTAATAAGGTAAAGCAAAGATCATAATAGTAAGGAGAAGAAATATTAAAGAACTAGGGAATAGTTATGTGTTTCATCAGTGCCATACTACTCCCTTGATTTATTATCCCTGTGTGTGGCCCTTCTGTGAGGGATTGCCTAATTATCTTACATGTGAGTTTTCAGTCTTCACTTTGTCCACACTCCTTTGCATCAATTTGATTGCTTGCTTTTGAACTGCTGATACTTATTTCTATCGACCCCTTATGATCACATAGGCTGGTGTGCATCTTTCATGTGGACTTTGTTGCTCCCTGCTAGATGGCCACTTGTTTAACTTTAAGCCTTTAAGACCACAGATGTTATATCTTTTTTTTCTAGAATATAATTTTTTTATTATTAAATCATTTTATTGAGGGCTCGTACATCACTTTTCACAATACATAAATAAACATACTGTGCCAGGCACCTTCACATGTCCACTGCTATTATCATTCTCCAATCATCTGCCATAGATTGGACTTACTCCTTCAGCACTACTGGATTTTGCTTATATGATTTTGCTACCTCCAGAAATAGTGGGCTGTCAACTTGTGCTTTATAATACAGTGACTCTGTGCTTTCTTTCCATCTTCTATTAATGTTTCTTGCATCCTTCAATATTTTACCCATAGAAGCTTTCAGTGTTGCAACTAGAGACATGGATTTTTCATGAG